>PRKT01002124.1:13432-33518 GCA_003671525.1 Saccostrea glomerata | reverse complement strand
CGTTATATTATAGAGAAAAAATTAACTTCAAATCTGTGTCCAAGTACCTTTAAGGACAGATGATACAAACAAATTTTTTCTTTGAAAAAGATTGTTTGTCATGTCACAAGTTTAGAGAAGTGGATGGTTCATAGAATTTTTTCTCCAAAGAACTGGAATATGAAAAAGACTCCGGAAATATTAGTAGTATTTCAATGAAAAAACAAATATAGACAAATAACATTCAAGAAAGGTTTACAGGTGAAAATAAATTTCAGAATATGTTATCTTGGCGCTAAAAGTGTATTATAAACTTAAGAAAAATATACCGAGCCAGGTGATTTTTATTAGGAAAAGCTAAATGGTTAAAACCAGCCTATGTGATATTGCCAATTTTTTGTCATTTCGATCTTCCTCTTAAAATTCACCTGGCTTGGTATATTTTTCTTAAGTTTATATTACACTTTTAGCGCCAGGATAACATATTCTGAAATTTATTTTCACCTGTAAACCTTTACTGAATGTGATTTGTCTATATTCGTTTTTTCATTGAAATATTACTAATATTTTCCAAATCTATTTCATTTTCCAGTTCTTCGGAGAAAAAATTTTAAGAACCATCCACTTTTCTAAACTTGTGACAGGATATTTAATCTTTTTCAAACAAAACAATTGTTTGTATCATCTGTCCTTAAGTCAAAATTCAAATGTTTGACGTTATAATGAAATTAGCTTAACGTCAGACTGGTCAGTGCGCACAATCTGCAATCTTAAAAGACCCTGATTTTTACAAAAATAATAAGTTTCATCATTAAAAAATAAATCATTCTGACTTGGTTTTTCATAAGAAATATTTTGATATACACTAGATGCATATAGAACCACTTATTTTAACAAAAAGGTCATTGTCCACAAACTTTTTGGACAACCCTCGTATTTATCTTACATTAGCTTCAAAATAATGAAGGATAAATTTAATCATATCATGAAATGCATGTCTTTATACACATCCTTAGTTAATTATGCACCTCCTGTCAACTGACTTTTACTCAATGCAAAAACTTCCAGTTTGAATCTGTCTTTTATTTGGAACTACTTCTGCATAAAAAATAAGTTTTGATTTGAAATTCCTTTAATTATGGCACAACTGTCACAACAATGTTCCAAAGACCTCAAGATGTTGAAAATGTAAATCTGTCAACAGATAAGTCCTTGATTAATAATAAATTCCTGTAAGCTGAAATACAGTACAAAAAAACAAGGCTATGTATTGCTGAGTTGTGATTTAGCTTTCTCTACAATGTCTGATATCTTCTTTATCTTGGGCTCCACGAACACCTTTAACCATTCCTCCACTGCGTTGTTATAAAACACCTCTCTCAGGGCTCCCTCTATCTGGGGGTGGATTTTTGTCAGGCTTTCTAAGATTCTGAAATATTTTTTTCATTTCTAAATTACACCTCTTTATATTTGTAAATGTATTGATTTAGTAATAAAAGAAAATTCATTGATGACGGTACAAATAAAATGGCAATATGTAACCTACAGAGAGGACTGGGCTAGAATGGGTTCTATGTGGACTGGATTGGAGAATTTCCTTTGAATCATGTAATCATTCATCCATGTCATCACTCTAAATAAAATAATAAAGGAAACATTAATGTTCTAATTGGAATAAACTAGGGATGTCAATTTCTAATCGATTAATCGGTCGGAACGATGGTAATCGATTGCAAATTCTCTAATCGGTCAGTCGGATAAAAAAAATGAAAATATGCGTATTTTTAGCAAAATTTCTCAAGTTGTAATTTTTCATTCAAAATCTCGAACTGTTATTAAACGGTATCAAAGTTGTCCAATTATAATAATTTGGAGAAAATTACAGTCTACCCTATAATTGACACCAGGGTTTTGCTAGTGCTAATTACTGTTAAATCACGACCTCTTTCCGACATGAATATAACCGGCATTTCTCTAGTCATGCTTGAATGATATTAATTCACTACTGAATACTGTTTGTGTGTAACAACTTTTAATGTGTAACTACATGTACTAACTACCTTTTGTCATTGAAAATGCCACCCCCAACGACATCGCATTATTCCTCACGAATCATATGTTCTTTTCCATTGGATACATAGTAGGACTTGTGGTTGGAATAAAATTCTGATATATTTTTTTATTATTAAAAATGTTATAGTCATGAAACATATTGTATTTTGCCAAGTGAATTAACACCATTTGTACATGTACTGGTATTCAGGAGTCTGAGAAGAAGGGGCCCTGGTACCTTTATATGACACTTAAAAGTATTATAATAAATATTGAGTCAATACCTGTACTTATTTTGATATATCTTGACAAAATTCCTAATGCACCCTGAATCAAAAGAGATTAATATTCACAGCTTTATAAATCTGTGGAAGACGGATACATACAAAGTACATGTATAACAATTAATTTAGAAATTTACATCCCAAGATGCAATAATTCGGCAATTTTGATCTCAAAGAAACTATAGTTAATTGTAAATTTATAGACATCCAAAAACTTCAAACTATTGTCACCCATCAAGAAAATGTAATTTAAATCCAGCATCTGAAGAAGTGTGAGAGTATTCATCCCTTGATACATCAGCCAAGCAAATGATTTAGGTAGGCCTTCCATGCTGAAAGACCTGCACCTAAAACTTCAACTATCTTCTAACATAGTCTACTATCTGGAAAATGAATGTCGGTCCATCATTAGATTTGTGTGCAGCCTTCAATGTTTCATCTTTGCAAGTTGTAACATTATCCATATAGTTACTTAAGAATGGACTTGCTCCAAAAACTTAAAACAGTGATGTAAGTCTGATCTAGAACCCGGAGCAATTAAGCAAGTCTGGTATTTGTGCTTTGATGCACCATTCATGCAACTTTGTTCTACATAGGGCTCATGGCTACTTTAGATTGAACCTGCTCCAAAACTTTAACCTGTTTGATAATTCAGGAAATATACAGTGTAGGTCATATCCAGCATCCGAACATGCATCCTTAAATGTATCATCCAAGCAAGTTTGGTCAAATTGGGGCTTATTATGTTACTTTACTGAGAACGTGAACCTGTTCACTCATCCAAAAATATGCAGGCCAGATCCAACATCCGATTGATTGATTGATTGTTTAATTAGTGTTTAACGTCTCCCTCGAGAATTTTTCACTCGTATGGAGACGCCACCACTTGCCGGTGGAGAGCTGCAAATTTTGTCCTATCCTCGGCACTTAGGGCCATTGAGCAGGGAGGAATCGTTTTCGTGCCAGCACCTACTGCGACACGGGACCTCAGTTTATACGGTCTCATTCAAAGGACTGGTCTCCACGTCCCACAGTGGGATTCAAACCCGCGGCGTAAGGATTGACTCCTTACTCTGCGACTCTAGAGCAGACGCTGAGTGCCTTTGAGCCGTCAGGGTTCTAAATAGCACCATCACCTATAATGAAGTCTTTGTTTTTAGGGCTCATCTGAAACAGGCGTTCGAAGCAAGATTTCCTGGATCACTTTAATTGTGTGTCACTGGTATTAGAATCAGAAGAGACCTCTGTCCAAATATAGATATGAGACTATGATATACACTGAACCAAACTTCAAGTTTTCACCTAACATTTTTTGAGTTTAAAAGATAATTAAATATTTCAAAATAGATAAATCTGACATGTCAAGGCAATTATGACCACTAATAAAATTAATAACAGATATGCAGAATTTAATATTGAGAATATCCAAAGTAATTGTCAAAATGTCCGATGGTTCATTTTCATCTTTAACATAATGAATAATCAAAGGAAACAAAGAATATGCATTGAAATTAATCGACTATTTAAAATCTGTCAATAATATTCCGTTTAATAATAAAACGCATTTTTTGTTGATAAAAGATTCCTTAATCACATGAAATACGTCAATTTTAGACGGTGGCTATATATATAGCCACAGGCTATTGCTGCTGGTCTGTGTAAATACACGGGGACCCTAGCGGCGATTTTTGCAGAGTCAAAATAATGAAAGTAGACTTATTTCGATGTTTGAAAATAAAATGTACACAGTTAACAAATACTTTCAAGTTATTTCAAAGACATTTCGTTGATCGATACAAAGCCTAATTCCTGATATTTGCCGTTATCAATATTTCTCGTCTCATGAATATTCATTGAGTTTCGCCGAACTAAACTAACTCGTACACCAACCGACTCGTATATTCGTATGCAAACTATACAGATGTCAATTCGTACATTTTTTTTTTTTCGTTTTTTCTCACCTTTTCGAAAAATCCGTTTCATACGCACATTGTGTTTCTTTAAAATTACCAATTAATTGTTGAAAAATATTTGAAGATTTCATTGTATGATTGTTTCACTATCTAACTCCGAAATCAAATACTAGTAATTGCTAAACAACACCCGGCTGTTTCTTGAATACTGCTTTGTGTTTTTTTACAATAAAACTTAAAGATAGTCTATTGAAATTTAACAAACTTTGTCTTTTTGTTTGAATTTCTTAAATCTGTAAATACAATATTAGTAAAACGAATGTATGTATTTTAGGAGAGAAGAAAAAAGATCACTACATCTTAATCAGTTAATAAAATGGTTGTTGGAGGTATATGATGCCATAAAATTTGCTAAGTTTATTACCATTCTAGTTTTTAAAAATAAGACTTTGTCTGATTATCTCGGACACAAAAACGACTCAACGGATAGAAATTTGTCAAAGCTATAATTACAAAGACTATAACGGACAATTTACCCATATATTTCATTCCTATTTAGAAACTCGAAGTTACGTGCCTCTAGTAAATTTACCCTTTAAAGGGTGTACAAAAAAGGTACTCAAATACATGTGCATGAAATAATACTATCATTAGGATTTTATGCGATTTAAGTATGCTAAATTTAGGTCAGTCTTCTGGTGTGTTCACAAAGCAGTAAATATGTATTGCGCGATGACTTGCAGGGTTATTGCATAATTATTAGAATATTACGTATGAGAAATACCATCATCGCAAACCATGGCCAAAATGTACGATCCTCTCCTATTCTGGAGAAAGCTCCATGCGCACATATAAAGACTCCGATCGTGACTTGAGACGACGGAAAATAGAGACAGAAAAATATTTTGTTATTCTTTTTTTCTATCTTTTTTTTTCGAGCAGTATACGAGGGTTGTCGTGTACAAAGCGTTTTTCTCGAAAAATAGTAGGCGCTGCAAGATGAAATTTTTTGCAAGTATTTATTTATATTTTAGTGTATCTGAATTCTTTTGATAAAATATAGACAAAAAATTAATACTTCAATAACATGCTTCAATGTACTTACGATCGAAAAAAAAAACGGTTTTAAAAATAATACATGAGTATTGTTTCGAAATAAAAGTATTAAATAGTAATTTGGAAAACATTATCCTATTTTTTATTCACTATCTATTGTGTCGTCTTTTGGAAAATTTAAGGACATTTGCTTAATTATTTTATCAATTTATCAAACATCCGAAATGGGAAAGTGGTAAATCCAACACACGAAAAACGGCGGCGTTCGATGACGATACTAAGCACTGGAAAGCAGTTCAGTTTTTTCCTCTTTAGTGTACTAGAGAAATGGGAGTTTTCTAAGCGAAATCGTTTTAATCAAATCGAAGGGTAGAACAAACAGCTACAGAAGAGCGGAAGGCGCTGTCAATGTTGACAGCCAAATATATAAGATTCTTTAGTTGAATGATAGTAAAAATATTGTCCATAACTTTAGTAGTTAATAATGCTTCACAAGGTCCTATTTGTGTGCGAGATTGGTTTCTGGCTGTTATTTGAAGAATTAAGGGAAACTCAACTATGTGCATCAATGAAATTCCTTAATTTAAATTGGAATTATCCAACTTGTTTTAAGCAAAGAGGAAACTTGACGCTGCCTTAGACATTTTGACATCATTATCATCCGTGTGTCGTAGGGCGACAAAACACACTAAATGAAATCTGATAATTTGCTAATTGTTTATGCATATACCTATTTGAAGTTTGCTATGTTTTTTTTAATCAAAATTGTAATAGGATAGTAGCAATTTTAGAAAACATTGACAATTCATAAAACTTTATATTTTTTAGTACAAAAAATATAAATTTATATATTAAAAGACAGGTAGATATATTGTGAAAAATTGAAATAAACTTTTATAATTTCCATATCATTTTACAAAATCTTAAAACATTTTTTCTTATATACTGCCAGTCGCCATTTGACGTAGTGGGTTTGCTTTGGACTCATGGACCTGAAGAAGTCCATCCTCACCGGCGTCGCGGATTCGACTCCCACTGCGTGACATGGATATCGGCCCTTAATTCAAATTGAGATCCCGTGTCGCAGTAATTGCTAGCCAGAAAAATATCCTTCGCTGCTAAAAATTTTATTCTCGAAAGGGGTGTTAAACAAACAAAATCATTTATGCCACCGTCTTTCAGTACTCACAGTACTTTGATTACTAAAATGTTTACAAGTTCATTGCGATCAGTGCTGTGTTTATAACCAGCTACATAGGATTTAAGGTAAGTCACTCGTCAGCTTTTTAGAAAAGTTCACGCAGTAGCTTTTACTTCAAAACTACTTATTAAAATTCAATTTTTATAACATATTCAAATTCAACAATGTAAATTTTTTAACATTCAATGAAAAAACTGCTCAAAAATCTACAAAAAGGCAAGGTTAATGAGGGACTATTTTTTTTTTTTTTTGGTGGAAGGATATTTAGCAGAAAATTCTGAAAATCTGCACATTTAAAAAATTTAATGTAATGGAAATTTAGCCTCACATACTTTCACTCGGAGAATATTTTCCGTTTTGATATTGCTAAAAATATTTAATTTAGGTCTTAATTTATATTTTTAGACTAAGTTTTACACCTTCCCTCAACAAACTTTTCCCAAAAATGAAAATATTTTAAAGAAGTCAAGATCAAATTTACACCATTTTTTGCCTGAAAATCACATATTTTGACAAATATTTCAAAGTTAACATCACTGACCCCACCTTTTTCTTTCATTATTTTAAACTACTTGATACTTGTGACTGATCAGCACTTTTAAAAGTCGTAAAAAGTTTGATATAAGAATTTTTTCTATTGCCTATTAAGTTTTTTAATACAAAAATTTGATATTTTTTAGTGCAAAAAGGTCACACAATAATTTACGCGCATTAATTTGCAAGATTTGTTTAATGTTAAATCTTATTCAAACTATTTTACGTAAAATAAGATTATATTTATTGCCATGCTTACATCTGATCAAATATAATAAGGGTTAAAGTAATTAACCAAAGAGATGAAATTTAAGTGCAAAAAGGTCAACTTAAATGTACCGTAGATCAGTAGGATGCACACTGACCCCCTATTTTCTTTGCGATTTTGAGTTACACTTTCTGAGTACTTACCCAAAATATACTTCTCAAAAAATCCCTGATTTAACAAATTTTAATTCATTGAATATATTTATTATGCTAATATATAAATATAGCCCTTTGATGAGGTCGATCCATAGATATATCGACTATGTGCTTAAGTATATTTTGACAAATATTTCAAAGTTAACATCACTGACCCCACCTTTTTCTTTCATTATTTTAAACTACTTGATACTTGTGACTGATCAGCACTTAAGTCGTAAAAAGTTTGATATAAGAATATTAAGTATATATCCACTTCGTGCTCGGTCGATATGCTTTTCTGTGAAGTCGATATATCTATGGATTGACCGAATTAAACGGCTACATTTGTTATATTATTTTTTTTATATATATTGAAAAAAAAATGTGAAAATAATAAAAACAATTCATTGTTTATGACTCTCACCAATTGCAGAACATAAAACTACTATACAAGTTGAAGTTATCTTTTTTTCAGAAACATCAAGTCATATTCTATATAACCTATGATTGTGAAATAAGTACTATTTTTTTTAATAGAAAATTATCTCCATTTTAAGAAACATCAAGTCGAGATATGCATTTCAGATTCTATAAATAGTAACTCAAGTCTTTATGCTATTATATACTTAAACATGTGATCATGTTTGAACCAATCAGAGAGCTTGGAATAAATGATAAAAATAATATTACAGTTTAAAGTTGCAAATTCTTTCATTTTCAGGTATTATGAGGAATACATAAAAGTAATATTTTCGTGTGACGTCACAGTAAACTTTTCCCGTATAAATTATGCCCGCCCTTTTTTTTCAGCCTTAAAGCTGACATGAATTCTTAAAAACGCAACATTTTCATCTTTGTACGACTTGTTTCATACCAACTATAACCCTATTCCGCCATATTTCTTTCAGATACCTTCACCCCTACTAATGTTATTGTGATTTAAATTCAAGACACGTGGTTTAGGGTGATCTATTCAAAGGTTATAGGGTAGAACCGGTTTTATAAATAGAATTGGCAGTAAACAGGAAATTGCTATAGTCTTTTTCTTTTGAAAACATGTCCTGTAAAAATGTGATTCCAGACCTTTTTGAAAGACTTACATGATTTTCAACAGAAATAGGGTAGCTAAAGAGGGGGGGGGGTGTTAAAATAAAAATGTATCATACATTATGGCGAAAATAAGAGCTCACTAGCGACCGATGCGCTGGTAAAAAATATGTCATCCACACTGACAAACCTTTGTTTGCCTTATATGGCTATTGTTATAAATGCGCACAGAGGATCTTACCACGAGCAACTGACTAATGAATAGCAACGTTTACGCCAAATACATGTTTACTTCGAACACGTTGTTCAGGTCAATCTATGATTGTGTCAATGGAGTGCAAAATCAAAAAAAAAAATATTCTTATGAACAAAATACAAAGATTAGAAACTATGAAAGATTTGTTGTTAGCTAGAAAAAAAAATATGTTTAATAAAATGTAGTTTGTGTCTACTTTAGAACACCAGCGCTTCAAGTAAGCATTTAAATGGACAGAACTTTGTTTACATAACTATACTCGTGAACACGTGGCCGGGGAATCCACCTGACAATTGTATTCACCGATAGTACAACAAAAGAATTAAGACAGCACAAAATCGCTTTTTTTGCAGTATGACTTTGAGAAACCTAGCCTTCCGCCATTTATTCAAATGACTTTTTTGTCATTGTGAGCATGAAAGGAATAGAATTTTAAGAAATGCTTTTCATTTACTTCCATGATTTTCTTTTTTTCAAGTGTAAAATTCCTGTAGTATTCGTAGTAACCCATAATGCAATTCTCATTCAGCTGATTGGTCAATCAAAGGCATGTTGGTGCCGCATTTGCTAATCTTACGCAGAAATATAGTCCCGGTTCCGATGCAAAATTCTGTACAGAGAGAAATTTTAATTCATTACTGCAGAAAAGTGTATTATAGAGAATACTCATTTGAGTTTGAATGAATGTAAGAGAGATCGATTAAGTACATTTCTACAGATATTATAGGGTGGTGAAAACAGAAATGCAACATATCTTTTCTGTTTACCATATCTCCACGTGCTAGTCACTTCCAAGCCACATTTCCGTAAATAATTTACCCGATCTCGCTGTAGTCTCGCTAACTCTCGCCAGAGCCACTGCCAGAGCTACTCAGAACTCATCGGCCTTTATAATTTGCAGAACACCGAAAAATAAAAGGTTCCGAACACATTAGTAGGGTGACCTTGTCTCGTTGTAACGATATGTACCCCAATGCGATCGTTACACTTGAATGATTTTTTGGCTTGGGTATCGACTTGTGCACATCTCCGATGGTAAAGCATACGATAACACAAGAGGTGATCAAGACATTTCAAACAACATATTAATCATAATTCTGAATGATAATTGATTTGAATCAAAAGAAAAAAGAAAAAGAAAAAAAATACAGTGCGCCAATTTATGCAGAATAAACTTGAAATAAAAAGCAATAAAATCCGCTAATACATTTTGAAATTATTATCATTTGAATAAAACCAACAAAACAACCAACGTCTTTGATTTGCAGCCCCTATGCAATTGGTGCATATCGAGAAAACGCCTCGAACGCTGTAGACGTACCCATACCTGGTAATAAGGTTACTGCATCGGTTCGAAGATGTGCACAAGTCAAGTGATATACACCTTGAATTCCATTTATTGAATATTGAGTGATATGCATCACAAAAAAGAAATAAAATCCATAAAAGCTCAATCTTAAACACACTGTCAATACTCCGTAAAGACTAGCACGTCGATACACGTAGTCCGTGCTGATCATATTTTGGTCAGGGAAAATATCACAAGTGGAAAGAGAAGTTATTTGGTATTTTGGTATTTGCTCGGCTGAAAAAAAGGGGGGGGGGGGTTATTATAATTGCTGTTCATAAGGTATAACCGTAAATTATCTATCTACATGTAGTTCTAATATACATTCTAATTTTTTAATTAGGGATGGCAATCGATTACAGAATTGCCAATCGGTTAATCGCTAGACGTTCCGACCGATCAACCGGTTAGTCGTATCAAAAATACATATTCATTTGATGATTATATTTGGGTTTTTTTTTTCTTCTAGAAACTCTATTTCAGAAACAGAAAGAAATTCTTTTTTAAAAAGTGATAAACTGTTGATATTTAATCAAAACAATTCGTGAATTTATTTTTTACAAGACGAAAAAGGATAAAGAAATCACAAAAAAACATGCTTTACGTAGTTCATATTTAACAGTTTTTCAAGTCAATCTACAATCGTGATACACTCTTCATTGTTGTCGATGTCATTAGTATTTGAAATGAGTTGCCGATTTTTGTTTTAAAAAATTATTTGATCGACAAAGGCTGATGACAGACGACTCCTAAGTTTGTTGATAATAATTCCGGATGTAGAAAATATTCTTTCTGGAATTGATAAATTGTGACGGGGGTCCTCCCCGTCACTGGCACTGGATAATAATGACGATTGTTTTTATTTACATCGTTTATTTACATATTTACAACACAATATATATTTATAAGAAATCACAATGTTCACAATAGAAAAACACGTCCAGACTCATTGACTTTCAGACTTGTTCTCTTCTCTCTCCCAAACAGGTTCCCAGGGCATGGCCATACCAAATCTTTTTTTCCCCACTTGCTCACACAAATCAATCTAATGCTCACTTTCATCTCTCAGAACTCTATCATGCACAATAAACAACGATAACAGAAATGACAAATAAACAAATTCTAAATCCATGCTTGCTCACTCGTTTTCTCTCTAACTAACTCAAATTGCACTCTTGGGATACAGGGCTACAACGCCTGCGCCGCGCACCTGCAACCTATCACTCTCTTTCATTTACAATTAATTAACAAAAGTCGGGTGATTGCTCTGTGACAAAATATTTTTTTGCCAAGCCGGTGTAACGACGAAAAGTGACCCCCGTAGAATATTGACCAGGGGTCATTTTTCTACGTAGAAATTTGACCCCCTGGTCAATATTCTACGTAGAAAAATGACCCACTTTTCTGTAGAAATTATGGCCTTGGGGTCGTTTTTCTCCGTGTGCATTGTAGAATAATGACCCCGTAGAAAAATGACCCCTTGTCATTTTTTTGAAGCAAAAACATTCGTTTTGGTAGGAATATTAAGGTGAATGTATACGGGTAATATCAAACTGCCTTATGCTTTGAAGTGTTATTTCTGAAAGCATTTAAGGGGGCCGACTATAGTTTTATTGTGTGAAAACTACAATAGCGCAACTCTTCAGTTTTTGATCATATTTACATGTAACTTACATTATCTTCAGTGTACATGCAAAGTTTGGGGAAAATCTACCTTCCAGGTATTTTTGAGGACCGTCTCAAAATACAGGTATATTTACTATAGGATTATATAGGAAAATGCTCATTTTTAGCACTTTAAAGCAAATTATAAAATTTATACTGTTCAAACTATAATATTCGATGAGACATTGAAACATAATATTGAAAAATTTATATTATTATACAATATATTTAAGAAACACAAAATTCTACCGTCTTGTTACAAGAGGGGGTATCTCAAAATGCAAAAAATTAGCAAATTTTACTATTTTTAAAGAGTACTACAAAATATGACGTACTCAATGGATTCACGTGAAAACGTAAAAAATATTGGAGATATTCTCAAATTTCTATGTTTTAAATTTCAAGAGCGTATGTTTATTACTTTTTCTTTAATAATACTTTTATTACCCCTTTCTTTAAGATGTACAGATTATCATAACGTCAAAACCACACTGCAACGACGTTAAATTGTGACAGTCTTTTGTCGTTTGCTAGTGTCAACAAAACCTTAACAAAATGGGGGTGTAGCATAAAACATGATTAACTATAAAAAAAAAAAGGAGTGCGCGTCTTTCCAAAAATTAGCCTATGTAGTATCGTTTCCCCTTTCTACATGTACTTATATATAATGATTTTAGAAGTTTTTTACCAATAGAAAAAAAAACAAATGTTGGATGATGAAAAATTTGTTACTCTAATGTTATACGTGTGCCCCCTTAAAGAAAGCTTCGGGGTATAAGTTTTTAACCTATCCGTCTGTCTGTTTGTATATTTGTCCGCATAAATCATGTCCATATCTTTAGACTGGATGGGACTATGGCTTTCATATTTCACAATTGTATTTTTATGACAAGACCTTTTTTGTGTACAACCAACTTTGACATAATGACAATGACCTTGAAGTTTGAGACACTTTTTACCCCAAAATTCCACACTTTTACTTTAGTATTAATTTTTGGACGGTATATCGAAGTAATGGCATGATAGACAATAAAAGTTCATTAATTTGTAAAGGTTATGTCTATAAAATCTCAGAAGAAAGAGGATGTAACAACAACCATTTGTCAGATTCTGTGGGCTTAAAAGTGTTGAAAAGAGCATTTTTTAATTGATAACACTCTCTGATTACACACAGAATTACTCTGAAGTTGACATAAAAAAAGTGCTTGAGTTTCTGATTGAAAAAAATCTATGTGGTTTTTTGAGACCAGGTCTTCAAACAATCTATTGGAATTTCTCGATGTGTTGATTTGATATGCAAGAGCATTAAAGTCATCATTTCGTAAGTTCTATGATTAATTCAATGACCTTGTCAGCAAATTTTATTTATCATTAAGTTAAATGCTGACTGACGTTTTTCCTGCTGATTGTTAGTATTTGGAGGTCCTTGTTTTTTGCTTTGCTCCTATTTTGTATTGTTTTATGGATTTTAATATTGAATACTGTTCGTAATATCCATATCCTTCTTCCATAAGTTTAAATGTAAGAGCTAAGGGACTTGAATTTATATAACTAAATTACGTTGCTTTTCTTGCTTCTATGCTATGTTTTTGGATTTGTAAAAAAATCGAAGTTTACAGTTATCAGAAACAAATCATGCCATTTTCGGAGCAAAACCCTTGAATGATTAAAAAACTCCTAAAAATATAATAATAAATTAATGCTCCTCAATGAATAACTATTCATTGGGACTCTGCAAGCCAAAAATAAATCCATACCAGATACATTTATAGTGATGCTACTATTAAGATATGCAAAAAAATTCCCCTACTTGCATTTGAAAGTATGAAAAAATATCAGGAGACACATATATAAGGTTTTATTGTATAAAAGAGTAGGGGGTCAAAATTCTACGGGGGTCATTTTTCAACGTGTGTGGAGTCGTAGAATTACTGGTCTGGAATGTTTTTCTACAGTCGAAAAATGACCCTACTTGTCGTAGAATATTGACCCGGGGTCATTTTTCTACGTAGAAAAATGACCCCCTGGTCAATATTCTACGGGGGTCATTTTTCGTCGTTACACCGGCGAGATTAGGGAATTTTGTCTCATGTTTAGCCCATCATTTCAAAGTATCAACGCTTTGTGTTTCTTTCTCGTTCATAAACTGCGATAACTCACTTCTGGTGCGCAAGCATATTTGATGTCCCCCAGTGTAAGTTATAATTCCATCGAACAAATTTGACATTTTACAGTTTTTCCATCTAGCTCTCTCTTAAAATATTTCCAAGCATGCGATGTCGTTGGGGGTGGCATTTTCAATTATAAAAGATAGTTAGTACATGTAGTTACACATTTAAAGTTGTTACACACAAACTTTAACATTATTCAGTAGTGAATTAATATCATTCAAGCATGAATAGAGAAACGCCGGTTATGTTCATGTCGGTGTTTTAACAGTAATTAGCACTTCTCAAAACGTCCAAAACCCTGGTGTCAATTATAGGGTTGACTGTAATTATCTCCAAATCATTATAATTGGACAACTTTGATACCGTTTAATAACAGTTCGAGATTTGGAATGAAAAATTACGACTTGAGAAATTTTGCTAAAAATACGCATATTTTCATTTTTTTGATCCGACTAACCGATTAGAGAATTTGCAATCGATTACCATCGTTCCGACCGATTAATCGATTAACCGGTTAGAAATTGACATCCCTACATTCTATACAAAGTCATGTATATAGTCTGCAGTTTGTTTGCTTCGCAAAATTCATTTGTCAATTATAACTGATTATTTTAGTACTGATCTCAAATCTAAACCATGTAATTTGATGTACAGTAATTGTTTACTTCAAATTATAAAAGCAATAATCAGTATACAAATTTTTATGTGTACATCTATACGTTTTTTTTAACACACACACACGGAGAAAGGCCATCCCCTGTTCAGATTGACATTTAGGCATTTGAATTTTTTTAGCGGGGGGAGGGGGGGGGGGCATGCGAAAATAATTGTATAAAATATATATAAAATCCTACGCACTTTGTGCTGTACCATTTATTAAGCCTTTATAGTGGCACATTTTTGCCCCCTATATCCAAGATAAATTGTGTTAACATGCAAGAAAAATATGTCAACATGCAATATAATTATGTAGGCATGCAATATAATTATGTAGGCATGCAAGTTACCAATCTTATCAGAGAATATAGTTTTAGTATGAGTAAATTTTCTTACTAACGCCATTATCTGACATCATGCATGCAAGATGCAACATCATTATGTTGACATGCGTCTTATTTATGCTAAAATGCAAGATAACTATTTGAACATGCAAGATATTTATGTCAGCATGCAACTTATTTATGTTAACATGCAATATAATTATGTAAACATGCGACTTCTTTATGTCAACATGCAACTTATTTATGTCAACATGCGTTTCATTTATGTCAACATGCAAGTTATATTTTAACATGCAAATTAATTATGTCAACATGCAAAATAATAAGTTGCATATCAACTTACATATCTCGCATGTTGACATAAATAACTTGCATTTCTACATGCATGTATATATTGCATGTTGACAAAAACAAGTTGCTTGTCTACATAATTATCTTGCATGTTAACATAAATAAGTCGCATGTCAACATATTTTTGTTGCATGTTAACGTTGCTAGTATGATGTCAGATAAAGGAGTTACCAAGTAAATTTACCAATATTAAAATTATATTTTCTTGTAAAATTGGAAACTTGCATGAGAACATAATAAATGTGCATGTGAACATAAATAAGTGGCATTTTTTTAAACATAATTATGTTGCATGTTAACATAATTTATCTTACATGTAGGGGGCAGAAATATGCCACCATAAGCCTTAAGACAGATCAAGGATTTTTTTCAGGCGGGGTGTCGAAACTTCATAAATTGAATAAAAATTTTACTTTGGACTAGCTGCAGAACTGTAGCTCTCTGCTTGAGAAAATTCGGACAGATAAAGCATTTATCTGTCCGAATTTTCTCAAGCAGAGAGCTACAGTTCTGCAGCTAACTTTGGACAAGAAATTAATCTAAACTCCCAATTTGAAAGAGAAACTAAAGGTATTGTGAGCAATGAGCTCACTAAATGATACCCCCGCCTTCCATATGGTTATAAAGGCAAAGTACATATTTTGCTGTTGTCGGTAAACCCAAAATATGTGCCAGATCAAAAAGTAAAATAGGAGGTGCACAATGGTAATATGTAATATCTTGACATTCTGTGAAAGTTTCATTAAATTTCATTCAATGGTATAAGAGGATTTGCGGATAAGAGATGGGTACCCCCAAGCGTAACAGACATCGACGTACAGACGGACAAACAACGATTACTATATATCCCCCCCCCCCCCCCCCCCCGCTTTTCATGCGTATAATAAACGTGAAATATACATCATAGGAATGGGTGATCTGGGAGCTTCCTCAAATACCCTCTCGAACCTGGACCTGGACAAGAGACAAGAAAAATTTAAAAAGCTAATTTTAGGTAGAATGTGTAATTCTCACGGGGAGTTTACTCTCTCTTCCTATATGCTTTGGCTAATAATCATTAATTATTTATTTCAAGAAATTTAATTCACATTAAATTCTATTTGAATTATACGGAAGCCCGTTGGTGCCACGTATGAAAAATATTTTATCTGGCGGCCGCCACATTTATATCTGGCGGCCGCTACTTATTATTTGGCGGCCGCCACATATAATTATATCTGGCGGCCGCCACTTATTATTTGGCGGCCGCCCCTTATGTATCTGGCGGCCAAAACTTAATATCTGGCGGCCGCCACATAAATTATTTTGCAAAAGGTGAGTGTTATTGGGTTAAGAAGATGGATGTTGACACAACCGCTGCTTATTGATAAAAAAGTAAATGATAAAAAACGAATTCTGAAATATTGGAACACCATTCTTGGAAATCCAAAATGCAAAACTTCATTTAATTCTCAACCAGTCATAGCTTACAGCAAACACCATGATTTATGTCCGTGACCCCTGATGAGGCTTCTTAATAATCGAAACACTCTACAAGTACTTGCATAATTCAAATCAAATATTAATCTGCTCTATGCAAAAACATATCTAGTGTGGTTTGGAGTGTTGGTTCATAATAAATCTCTTACAAGTTTGGTTGATTGATGTTGCTATTATAATTTTTACACTGTATCCACCTCTTAAACCACACATTAAAACATGCGCGCGATTCAGAAAGTCAGGTGTTATCTGGCGGCCGCCATATAAATTATGTGGCGGCCGCCAGATATATAAGTCGCGGCTGCCAGATAAATATTTGGCGGCCGCCAATTAAATAAGTGGCGGCCGACAGATGTTATATAGCGGCCGCCAGAAAAATATGTGGCGGCCGACAGATATTATATAGCGGCCGCCAGAAAAATATGTGGCGGCCGCCATAAAAATTATGTGGCCGCCGCCATACATTAAGTGGCGGCCGCCAGATATATAAGTGGCGGCCGCCAAATAATAAGTGGCGACCGCCACATAAGTATGTGGCGGCCGCCAGATATACAAGTGGCGGCCGCCAGATAAAATATTTTTCGTACGTGGCACCAACGGGCTTCCGTAGAATTATCATTGTACCACAGAATCAAACTCGTTTATTATACCTCATGCAACAAGTTGTGTGAGGTATAATGTTTTCGACCCGTCCGTCAGCCAGTCAGTCCTGTTTTTTGTCAGCGCAACTCCTCATAAACCAATGCACAGAATTTTGTTAAACTTTGCAAATATTTATAGGAGAGAAATATATTAATGCACATCACCAGGCAATTCCGAATTCTTTATTTTTTCGGGAATTTCCGTACTTTTACATTTAGATTTCGGCCTTTTGTTGAATATAGAGATGAACAGTTTGTCAGCGCAACTCCTCGTAAACCGCTGCATATGTTTTTGCCAAACTTTGCAGATATTTAGGACACAATGTGTATAGATGTGCATAATACAAGGAAATATTGATTTATTTAATTTGTCTGGGAATTTTAGCACTTCGACTTTTGGGGGAGCGTGGTGTATGTGAACTTGTTCACTTTTTCTTTCATTGTGGATAAAATTATAAATAACTTTAAATCAAATTATATTTGGTCTAATAAAGCTAATACACAGTATTTATTTGATAATATTTGATTATAAAGAAATCCAATCTGTTTCAGACGTTTTTCTTAAATTATTTTTATGAGAGTGTTATGCTTGTTTTAATACGCCCCCCCCCCCCCCATCACAGCAAATATCTTCATAAGGTGAATGATTCCAAATTTGTTGAAGTTAAACCATGTTTTCATAATTTCATTTTTAACGTTTACAGACAAGAGTAATGTTTACTTTTGAAAAAAATTGTTTGCATTTTTTTCAATCAACCCTACGGAGCTTTCAACCTTTGACATTTTCCCTGACCAAATAAAATGATTGGCATGGACCACGTGTGTCCAAGCATCTTTTACGGTGGAATTAGCAATGGATTACATGACTTCTGAGATGCATTTTTCAATAAAAGTAAAATAGGACAATTCTTTCGACATGTGCACATCCCTGTAACGATAGCAGTATTCAGGTAAATGTTTTTATCACTGCGTTTGACGCGTTTTCTCGACCTGCATGGATTTTTGCTGTACGTGAATGTACACTGTATTCCGTGTTAGTGTATTTTCTATATTGCAGCAAATGCATTCAAAAATATTTAATTCTCAGTATAGTCCTAGTTTTTGTTGAATTTTTACTTTTCAAACATGTATTTGGTCATTTTGTGGACTTCTAAAAACCTTGCTAACGGAGATGTGTGCATGTCGACAGCCACGCTAGAAAATCACTCAAGTGAAACAATTGTAAAAGGCTATATATAGCAGGTACAGGTGACCAAAAATTTTCAATTAAATATGGCGGAATCGAAGAAATATGGCTGACAAACGCGTACAGGAATGTAGTAAGTCGTACAAAGATGAGAAATGACGCCTTTTTAAGAGTTCATGTCAGCTTTAACATTGCTGCGTAATTGAAATGGTCCTATTAACATTCCAACGGTTTTCCTTCCTCCTTCAATGGTCAATTTGCCAATGTTTTGTATCTTAGTTGTACCAGTTGTTGAAAATGAGAATGTTCACAAAAAGAAGCTGATTTCACAAAACACGTGTCGCAAAGTCAGAAATATATTGTTTTTAAGTTACATCACGGAACATTGGTTTTCAATGGTGATAATTTGTTTTCTTTTAATAATTGTTGAGAAGACTCATTGTGTGAGCCAATGACAAGTAAATATTTTGCTTCAAAGAGTTTAATTTTATTTAATGAAATTTATAATGAAAACAATTAGTGATCGTAGATAGTGGGCGAAGACACCAATCGTAAAGTGGCTCGTGATCATATGGATCTCTCACACCTAGAACGTTGCTCCGAATAGCCCCGCTCCGAGATGTGCGGTGCAGACAAGAGCGAGAGCCTTGGTAAAGTTAGTCATTTTTATAATGTACAATACATAAGCTTAATACTCATTTACATATGAAACAAAAAAGTCAGATTCAAGTAACCAGGTTGTATAATAAATTTGGACAACATCCAAGAAATTTATGAAATAAATTGTAATTCAAACAAAAGCTTTAGTTCAGTTTCCTGGTATTGTGCAAAAGTAAATATAATGTTGAAATAAGTTTTAGAAATGTTCCGTTACTGTTCCTGTGTCAATGTCCGAAGATAGATAAACATCCTGTTAGATTACACTGTCCTTGATCCGTTTAACAGGTTTGTTTATTCTTACGGAAAAGTATTACACTTTCATATGCCGATTGAATTATAGGTCAGTGCACTCTATCATGAGTACATTTTAATTACTAGCTTATTTTTATTTTATGGATTAGAATAATTGTCTCAAACCTCAAACCCTATAGGTTTACCTTTGGTTATAATAATTTGATAATACATATGATTGATTGATTGTAACGTCCCTCTCCAGAATATTTCACTGATATATATGGAGACGTCAGCATTGCCGGTGAAGGGCTGCAAATTTAGGCCTTTGCTCGAAGGGATCTTTATCATGCCACACCTGCTGTGACATGGGGCGTCGGTTTATACGGTCTCATCCGAAGGATCGCCCCATTTAGTCGCCTTTTACGACAAGCAAGGGGGTACTGAGGACCTATTCTAACCCGGGTCCCCACGGGGCAAAAAAAAAAAAAATACATATGACTGTATCATACTATTTTATCATGTAGTTTGTAAATAAATACATTTATAAATTTATTAGAGTGATTACTTAGAATTTTTGTTAAGTATACATTATGATATTACAAATACTGTAACAGCAAAAAAAA
>PRKT01002123.1:0-33562 GCA_003671525.1 Saccostrea glomerata | reverse complement strand
AACTTAAATACAGTTTGTTATCTCCATATGGTTCATGCAATACCTATTCATTTCTCGTAACAGACCCAGAAACTTATTTTCCTTATTTAATCAATTTTCGTAGACCTTTGAAGGTAGTATATATCAAAAGTATGTTAAAAACATTTAAAACCAATGTTCGCATTGATTTACAATTATAGTACTAAGTAACTCTTAGATTCAATATACTGTAAACGTAACGTACTTTTCTCCGCCGTGTTGTAATTCTGCGGAATCTTTATTTCTGTTTAATCCGCGGGTAGAAAATTTCGCTGATTTCCTAGACTCTCAATGTAATCCTTATGTGTATTTTAAAAACGATGGGAAAATTTCTGCGGAAAATTTGTGACTGCTTACATAGCGTTAATTGATACCACACGTAAAAAGTACTTCTACTGTACTTGATACACCTAAAAGAACTTACAGTCTTTTCTAATGGAATGAAAACCGGTATACATGTTTATCCATTTTTTTAATGTGGTAATTTTCTGTCTAATGATTTTTTTTCAAGATTGGCGGGTATTCCACAAATGAAGGTATCGCTCAGATTTTTTTTTTCTGATGTCTTTTAATAAATTAGAATATTAAAACATCTCTGACTCTTTAAAACTTATTTATGCTTTGGAATGGACGGGGTTAAAGAGTATCATCTTGTCTTACACATATAGCATAAGTTGTCAAAATATATTTAGATATGTGTTTATAATTTTTGGACTGTCATATTATTTTGCAACATTATTGGATAATCTCTTTAGTTCTTTTGGCGTCGATATCTATTGACATATGATGTATAATAGGAGTATATGATTGCATTTAGCACCACAGCAACCTGTTTATAAAATATCACCTAGTTTTCCATCATTTAGAAAATAAATGACATTATTAATTCTTGTATAATTGTTTTATTTTTCCCAAAAATAGAAAAAAACTCAATCTGTGGGAACAGGTTATATAAATTTAAAAAAAATAGATATGTACATTTTTTTTACTATATCCTTTTTACAAAAATGTTTGAAATGAATTTAGTGAGGTTGTGTATTTCGAAAAATGGCCGAATTGAAGAAAAGAAGCCCCCGATCTTTCAATAACATTTTTCATAGACGTTTTAAAATACTTATACTAACAGCTAGGACGAGGATCACGTGATCAAGAACTGGCATTGTGGTGTTATCCTGATAAGAGTAATTTGATACAAGTACTCGACCTAAAAAGTCACAAAGACAAACTCAAAACTATATTAATTGCATTAGAAAATAATTGTCTAAAAATGTCTTTTAAATCCAACGTTATATTGTTTGTAACTTTCTTTATTTAATATGGATTATAAAGTTGTTTTTTTTATTTTAGATAGATGCAAAATTTTTTTGATATTCCAAAGTTTTATACCTTCAGATGGAACATGTATTTTCTTCTGAAAACAATGAAAACATTTTGTGGTTGGCATCATTATAAAACAGGAATTATGATAGGCGCCTTGTCACGCATACATATCTTTATTCCTTTGTATTTCTATCCTGTTAAAGGAGATTTCGAAAGGAAACATCCTGGAATAAGTGCAGTATAGTCCCCTATTATATTTTATATGACAATTAATCTCATTACAAATCACAAGACAGGATGTGAAAAGACTAGTGAGATTATATAATACATGTAACAAAATAACATGACAGGCGCTCTATTGAAAACAAATCTAAATTTATTTTGACAATTTATGTTATGTTTTGGAAAAAAACGATACCCTGTAACTCCACCCCTTCCAAAACATAAATAAAGTGTTGAAGAGTCGTAAATGAGATCTTTTATTATTATCAAATTAAAAAAGACAATAGAAAATAATCATCAGCGATATTTTCATTCGGTGAATACTGAAAATCAATTTTTATTCGCGAGAACTTTATTCAGCGCTTAGTTTTTTTTACTACCAAAGATTCATAAGCTAAAAATCATTAAACAACACAAAATAGGAGCAGAGCAAACACAGACCTCTAAAACATTATTGGTTGGATCAGGTGCCATGAATGAGTGAGCATACTCATGTCGAAATGTCACACCTGCCTTACGCGTGTATCTCTTGTCATGATAGGATAATAACGGAAAAGTCAGTTCAGTGTATAAATAAATAGGATAACAATTAAGATGAAAAAATACCGGTTAGCATTTAATACAATGGCAAAATTTACTTGCCAGGTCATAATATTGTTAAAATTTCATTAAAAATGCAAAATTTTGAATTCTGCTAACAGGGCTAAAAAGGCAAGTTCCGGTCATGGAAAGAAATCCATTGTGCCGTAAATAACTGATTTGGCACAGTAAAAGATGTCCTTATTTTGGGGGTACATATTTATAACCCGTATATTATTTTCAACCTAAAGTTAGGGTTTTCCGTTTAAATTAATTGTGAGTATATTTGAATCACACTCTGTCGATTATTACAGAATATAATATCTTTTAAAACACCATGAAACTCGTTATTCTTTGAACTCGGATCGATTTCAAAAACGGGACTTACCCTAGACAGTCCCTTTAAACAGCATCTGTTCCAATTCTAATAGAGGTTATTTGAAGGTTTGTAAATATCCATTCACTTTAAAAAGTATTCCATGGGAGGAGGTTTAAATATTTGTAAAATGATAAATACTTTAAAATATTATTTTTTTTTGTTTAAAGATGTAGTATTGTAATCTCATAACTGCAACAATATGATGTTCATCTACTGTTTTACTTTTTTATTTTTATTTCTATATTTACCATATTATTGTGTAAGACACATTTAAATAAAAAAAAACTTATTGCAACAGTTATTAATTCTAGCTGCAGAAAATGTAGCGTTATGGTTCTATATTTTAATTGTAGATCAAAAGGTAATTAATCCCTTAAAGTAAATATTGAGCAATTTTTGGTGTTTAGCGGGCAGTTATCAAACTGCTCAGTGCAGTTTTTAGTAGAAAGTTATCAAACTGTTTAGTACTGTGTTTAACAGAAAGTTATCTAACTGTTCAGTGCAGTGTTTAGTAGAAAGCTATCAAACTGTTCAGTGCAGTGTTTAGTAGAAAGTTATCAAACTGTTCAGTGCAGTGTTTAGTAGAAAGTTATCAAACTGCTCAGTGCAGTGTTTAAAAGAAGGTTATCAGACTGTTCAGTGCAGTGTTTAGTAGCAAGTTATCAAACTGTTCAATGCAGTGTTTAGTAGAAAGTTATCAAACTGTTCAGTGCAGTGTTTAGTAGAAAGTTATCCAACTGTTCAGTGCAGTGCTTAGCAGAAAGCTATCAAACTGTTCAGTGCAGTATTTAGTAGAAAGGTATCAAACTGTTCAGTACTGTGTTTAGTAGAACGTTATCAAACTGTTCACTACAGTGTTTAACAGAAAGTTATCAAACTGTTCAGTGCAGTGTTTAGTAGAAAGTTATCAAACTGTTCAGTGCAGTGTTTAGTAGAAAGTTATCAAACTGTTCAGTGCAGTGTTTTACAGAAAGTTATCAAACTGTTCAGTACAGTGTTTAGTAGAAAGCTGTCAAACTGTTCAGTGCAGTGTTTAGTAGAAAGTTATCAAACTGTTCAGTGCAGTGTTTTACAGAAAGTTATCAAACTGTTCAGTACAGTGTTAAGTAGAAAGCTATCAAACTGTTCAGTGCAGTGTTTAGTAGAAAGGTATCAAACTGTTCAATGCAGTGTTTAGTAAAAAGTTATCAAACTGTTCAGTACAGTGTTTATTAGAAGTTATCAAACTGTTCAGTGCAGTGTTTAGTAGAAAGTTATCAAACTGTTCAGTGCAGTGTTTAGTAGAAAGTTATCAGACTGTTCAATGCAGTGTTTAGTAGAAAGTTATCAAACTGTTAAGTGCAGTGTTTAACAGAAAGTTATCAAACAGTTCAGTGCAGTGTTTAGTAGAAAGTTATCAAACTGTTCAATGCAGTGTTTAACAGAAAGTTATCAAACTTTTCAGTGCAGTCTTAGTAGAAAGTTATCAAACTGTTCAGTGCAGTGTTTAGAAGATAGTAATCAAACTGTTCAGTGCAGTTTTTAGCAGAAAGTTATCAAACTGTTCTGTGCAGTTTATCAGAAAGTTATCAAACTGTTCAGTGCAGTGTTTAGTAGAAAGTTATCAAACTGTTCAGTGCAGTGTTTATCAGAAAGTAATCAAACTGTTCAGTACTGTGTTTAACAGAAAGTTATCAAACTGTTCAGCGGAGTGTTTATCAGAATGTTACTGTAAAATCACATATTTTCGTGGGGTCAAATTTTCGTGGTTTAAGGAAAAAATGTTGGTTCATGTGGATTTGATTTCGTGGATAAGAAGGTTTTGGTAGTTGAGCATATGAAAATTTGCATTTCGAGGTGAGCATGAATTCGTGAGTCTCCTCATATCTCGAAAACAACGAAAATTAAACCCCAACGAAAATCAGTGATTTCACAGTATCAAACTGTTCAATGTAGTGTTTAAAAGAAGGTTATCAGACTGTTCAGTGCAGTGTTAAACAGAACGTTATCAAACTGTTCAGTGCAGTGTTTAGCAGAAAGTTATCAAACTGTTCAGTGCAGTGTTAAACAGAAAGTTATCAAACTGTTCAGTGCAGTGTTTAGTAGAAAGTTATCAAACTGTTCAATGCAGTGTTTAGTAGAAAGTTAACACTCTTCAGTGCAGTGTTTAACAGAAAGTAATCAAACTGTACAGTGCAGTGTTTAGCAAAAAGTTTCAAACTGTTCAGTGCAGTGTTAAGCAGAAAGTTATCAAACTGTTCAGTGCAGTGTTTAGCAGAAAGTTATCAAACTGTTCAGTGCAGTGTTTAGCAATCTCTTATTTCCAGTATTGCACTGTCAACTTCATTTTTTCCAAAATTTTAGAAACATTCTCTTATTTACCTTTTTTATTTTATCCATTCTGTTATCAACCTGTTTTATTTTATCCATTCTGTTATTAACCTGTTTTAGTTTATCCATTCTGTTATTAACCTGTTTTGTTTTATCCATTCTGGTATTAACCTGTTTTATTTTATCCATTCTGTTATTAACCTTTTTTATTTTATCCATTCTGTTATGAACCTGTTTTTTTTTAATACATTCTGTTTTTTAACTTTTTTTCTTTTATCCATTCTGATATTTAGCTGTTTTATTTTATCCATTCTGTTATAAACATGTTTTATTTTATGCATTCTGTTATTAACCTGTTTTATTTTATCCATTTCTCTACCCTTTATTATAGGCGTCTTTTGAGACCCCCTCCCCATAAAAAAATAAAATAAAAAACCCATTTTTAATTTTTTGTAAAATGTCAGAAAATTTTTAAAAATATATTAGTCTACAGAGTCGATGATAAAGGGAAGGAAGGAGAATACAATTTACAAATATGTACATGTTGGTGATAGAGTATTGAGCAAATTACGGATGAAAATGCGGTTGATTTTCCAATGCAGAAAAACAGAGAAATATACCCCAAAAGTGTGCAGGTAATCTTGCGTTGTAAATTGCAATTTTTTGCATTGCATGATCTGTAGCATTATTGTCTAAAAGACTAATATATATTTATATCAATATAACGTTAAAGTTTCTGAAGCTATCTTAGGAACTTCAAAGTACTCAAAATGAGCGCGACGTTTGTTTTACGATTACGAAGTTGCTTTTCGACAACCTTCATGACATAAAAAATTCATACAGTCATTTGTTCTGCAATTAATTGATTCGACATTCAAATCCAGCATTTCCACACACTTTATACTTACATTGAATACACATGAAATTAACGACAAATATTTGTATATGAAAGAAAATCTACGTATTTAAACTACACACGTGTATGGAGATGATTGACTGTTAGAGTTACACACGTGTAGACTGATAGAGTAACACACGTGTAGACTGATAGAGTTACACATGTGTAGACTGATAGAGTAATACATCGACGGCACCGTTATAACAACACTAAAGCCATTATGATTTGATATAAAAGAATTTGACTTTGTATTTACATGTACTTTCCATTACTATAAATTGGATTAAATTTTAAAATGTAATATACATTTTTCAATCAATGCACATTTTCCATACACATATAAAAGGGATTAAATATTCAAATTACAATATTCTTTTCAATATTTAATATATAACACAGTCAGTGAGGTTTTATCATCATGAGTGACTCCTTTATCTCCCTACTATTCGTAACGGTAGGAGACCATGGATCGCCCCAGAATGCCGGAGACCAGGGACCATTGAGGTACGCGGAGTAACAACCGTTATACCACCAGCCGCCTCCTTCTCCGTATAAAACAGCACAGTTACACCAACCACACCTGTCGTGGTCTCTGTCCAGGGTGGAGAACGACATCCCAGACAGATCAGCCCAAGAAATCCCGGTGTCTAGCAAAGCTTCGCCTACAGTAATATCAAAGATTAATTGTTACACGCACATCTTTATTTAATCATTATTATCTACATAAAACTTACAGTCAAGGGAAAACGCATGAGGTATTCAACATAAAAAACATTTAAATTGTGAAAAGTTGTATTTTTTGCAATTAAGATATTTTTTTTTCTTGGAAAAAGTTCAATAATTTCAGCCATTTAGGAATGCTTTTATTCTAGGGTGATACCGCCTCATCAAAAGCACATGGTCGCCCCTATTGCAGAGTGGTAAGAGAGTCTGCTCTCGAGTCGCAAAGTAAGGAAGCGATCCTTACGTCCTGGGTTCAAATCCCACTACGGGACGTAGAGACCGGTCCTTCGGATGGGACCGTGTAAACCGAGCTCCCATATCGCAGTTGGTGCTGGAAGAAAATACTCCATCCCTGCTCAATGGCCCTGAGTGCCCATGATAAGCCAACATTTGCAATTCTCCAACGGCAAGATGTGGCGTCTCCATTTGAGTGAAAAAATTTCGAGAGGAGATTCAAACCTGAGACGTAATGATTAACTCCTTACTTTGCTATTCTAAAGCAGACGCTCTGTCCACTGCGACACCTTGATAATATTTAACTGTTAATTATTGAGATATATTGTTTACGCATTGGTTGAACTTATTATTCAATGATGTTCTGTATATCCATACATCAGGGTTTTAAAATTTACAAACAATAAATAAATATCTTGATTTTATTTTAATAAATTACTTTTGCAACGTATTCCTAATTCAATTAATTACATGATGTATTAAGGTAGCATGCAAATGCAATCAAAATAACTCTTTAAAAAGTTTGAATTTAATTAAATTACTTTTTAAAATTAATTTACTCCATCCCTGCTATAAATAACCGCTTATCTACTTAACGACTACCCTCTCATACTGAGCTTTGTTTAATAATATGCCCTTTTATATAAATGCTGTAAGTTTTGATGGTTTGTTTTAGATACGTGTAAACGGATTTAAAAAAAAAATAGAATAACTAGGGCAAAGATCGTTGCAACGAGTAGGTCGCCCGTCCTGTTTCACCTTTTTATTCATTTATTCTTTCTTTATTTCCTCCGAACCGGAGATTCCATATAACATGACAACATATATGAACAGTGAAACATATTTACAACATTATAAGTGAAAATCAGTTAGATGAAAAACAACAAAAAATAGCTATAATTATTAATAGTAAATAAATAATTCGCGTGACATTGAAAGTTAGGAGGAAGTAAAATAAAAACAAAATCACAAACAGATATTGACCAGATTACATTGATTGCATTACTCTGTAGAAATGGGCTGCTGCGTCCCTAATGAATTTAAAGTTAAGTATGTGAAGATCAGGGTTGTCGAGAAGCGACGCTTCCAGTTGCGGAGATTCGAGATCCAAGGAGAAACAAGTGAAGATCTTGCTGGGAAAGTCCAGAGAGTTCGGCGCCATGATTAATACTGAAGTCTTCGATGATTGTCTCCCACCAGGCATCTCTGTATGAAGATGTTCAAGAGCATGAAGTGGACAGATGTTTGAAAACATTCGTAAACGTTCTTTTACAGATAGGACAACATTCTTCAGGTATATTCAAAAGGGTCCAGAGTTTAGCGATAAATTTACATAACTGAACTTCGTAGATATTTGAAGGGATAGACCAGAGGGTTTTGGGCGATTTTCCAGAGCACACAATATTGAATTGCAAGAAATCAGAGTCATTATTCATCCGCTCCTGTCGAGATGATGAAACGTGAGCAAGAACAGAGGTTTTGACAGTTCTTTTCCATTCAGATTTTGAGGGGAAAGAGCCTTCACACAAGTACTTTTTAAGGAAGTGACAGAGGTTGTATTTGGACAGTATTGAGATAATATCCGGAATGAATCCATAACACACATTATTGTTGTTTTGCAGGTAGTCAAAACGGCGATTCAGAAATAACTGTTTTTGTGAGAAAACTGGGGTCTAGTTCGCAAAGACGGCCAAAGAATTGTAGTTTTTTAATGTCAATTTCTGCGGATATTGGGATAAGACCAAGAAAACTGTCACACATGTCGGATCTTGTTTGTTTAGGCAGAGACATGGTGTGTTTACAAACGAGATGCTGAAACGTGCTGAGAAGTTTAATATCCTTTTGCCGGAGATCACACCAAGGTTCACTTCCATATAAGACGGCAGGGAGCACCACCTTCTTGTACAAGTTGGCAACGGTAAGCGGATTTAAGTGCTCGCACGCCTTCAGAGCAAAATAGGCTTGGCGTCCTTTCCTACAGGCATTGTGGGTTCTCTCGCTCGGATTCATCTTACAGTGTAGGAAGATCCCAAGATGGTTATAGGTCTCCAACAGGTGAACAGGTTCTTCACCTAATCTCAAGGACAGAGAGGTACTAAGGCGGTTTCCGGCTCGGGTAAAGAGGAGAACACTTGACTTGCTGGCATTAAATTTGAATCGCCATCGCGTGGAATAACTGTACGCAGCGTCGAGCATATTCTGTAGTCCTACAGGGGAGAGAGCTATACAGGAAATGTTGTCAGCAAAAGTAGGGTTTGAACTGGCGATACTACATATCCCGGTGTTGTGACCTGTTCGTTGGAGTTCATTAAGTAGATCGTTGTTGAACACCAAGTACAAGAAAGTGGAGAGCACCCATCCTGTACACCTTGGGTAACGGGAAACCATTCGGAGTTCGTTTGGTTTACAGCAACAGAGCAGGATGTGTCGATGTGGCAGTCATCGATGAGAGACCATAATTGGCCAGATATACCAAGCTGATGCAATTTAAACATTAGGCCATGTCTCCAGACAGTGTCAAAGGCCTTCTGGGTGTCGAGAAAGGCAACAAAAACCGGACTTCCGTGTTCAATATTATGAAATATTGTCTCTTGTAGGTTGAAGGAAGCAGTAATACAACCTAACTTTTGTTGAAATCCTTGTTGTTGGAAATAAGGAAAATGGATATTCGACAGATGAAATGTTTTTCTTCTTGTTAACAGCAGTTTTTCAAATAATTTGAAAAGACAATGAAGCAAGGCAATCGGCCTATAGCTGTCAGGAGATTTCTTTGGTTTATTGCTACCTTTGTAGATCGGAGTGATGAGGTCGCGCTTCCATATTGTGGGCACCTTCCCTATCTTTACGATAGAGTTAAAAAGGTAAGCAATACATTTGGTTAGACCGATGCCTCCGTAAATAAGGTGTTCATTCTGAATGCGGTCTAGGCCCGGAGCCTTCCTGCGCTTGAGGGTCGTAATAATAGCAAGGATTTCCTCATGAGTTACTGCGCCTCCAGGCATCGACAGTCCCCCGTCAACGAGAACTGAACGTTTTATTTCTTCATATGAGCTTTCGATAGTGTTTTTGAAGGCTAAGTCATAATGATCACAGTCATTGGAATTGTAAACATTTTCAAAATGTTGTGCAAAGCACATCGCAACTCCAGATGGATCATCGTACGTTTCTCCATTCCGTTCAATTTCAGGGTAGATCTTACAGCTTTTGGGACGTCGACGATGGATTAATTTCCAAAATAGGCGCACGTCACATTCAGAGGCTTCATCGATGTCATTGAAAACTTTAGTCATGTACCGATCGTGCTCTCTATTCAGTTCATTTCGAAAGTTTCTTTTAGCGCGTTTGTAGTTTCTTTAGGATTCATTGTGCATTCTGCGAATCCAGTTTTGACGTTGTTGGCGTTCCTGGGAATGGAGTACTCTCACGGTTGATGTCCATTCAGGTTTTTAATAAGGTTTGTATTTAGCAGTAGGTATGGACAGGGACGCAGAGTTATACAGCACAGTATTTAAATCGTTACAAAATGAATTGACATTGTAAATACATTTAAGATCTCTTCCTAAGAACTGTACAGTTTGGTTTTCAACAGATGTTTTGTAATCTTTTAGTTTGCTACTCTCCGCTTTATGCCAAGCTGGGAGTGAGGCTAAAGATTCACATAATACATGACATTTTACATCAATATCAAGCTTCATCAATAATGGCAGATGATCCGATGTAAGACAAAAAGACCCCTCTTCAAACACATGATATTGTTTTACATGTTTACATAGAACCTTACTACAAAATATATAGTCTAGAGAAGCTTGAGTCGGGATGAACGTATAATGTTATCCCGAAACAGAGAAGTCAATGCCAGGGCACCCAAAATCGTTTCGCTTTAAAATTTCTTTCAAAGACTTTGATTTATGTACATTTGATCTAAGATTGTCAACATTTAGACAACTGGCATTGAAGTCTCCACCTATAATAACATCACCTTGCAACGAAAAATGATTGATTAAAGAATCAAGGATGTTTAATTCATTAATGTAGAACTGGATGTTACTATCGGAAGGGAGATAAACACCGAAAATGAACAAGGATCGCTGGTGTGAGCGTTTTAGCTCAATACCAATGATGCGATATGAGTCGATATCGGGTATTTCGTGAACTGAAAATGCTAAGTCTTTTTTATACATGATACTAATACCACCTTTACCTATAAAACGGGAATATTCGTGAGTACAGTCAAGACCCGATTCAGTTCGTGCAAAACTGGTAAATTTTGAGTGGATCGTATCCAGGTAATTTATATTGTCTGGCTTGAGCTTATGTTCAGATATTATAGCTAAGTCACAATTAGACTTATACCGGTCACGGTAGCCTAGTGGTAGAGCGTTCGCTTCGTGATCGGGAGGCCCGGGTTCGATTCTCGATCGCGGCGCCGCGTCATACCTAAGACGTAAACAAAGGTAGTGGCTGTTCCTTCGCCAAGCGCTCGGCACTAGAAGTGAAAGTCACGGGTCTTTCGGATATGACCTTAAAAACGTAGGTCCCGTGTCACGGTAGGCGTTGGCACGATAAAGAACCCTCACTGCTCAATGGCCCTGAGTGCCGAGTATAGGTCTAAATTTGAAGCCCTTCACCGGCATCGGTGACGTCTCCATATGAGTGAAAAATTCTCAAGAGGGACGTTAAACAATATACAATCAATCAATCAATTAGACTTATCAAGAATATCTAACAAACACAATGATGAGGACATGATACCTCGTACATTCCAACAAAAAATATCAAGACTTTCAGACATAATGAGCAAAAACAAGAAACTGAAAAGGAACATTGTTTAGATAGATAGTAACTATGATATAAATCAGTCTTGTGGATCCCAATTTTCCTTTTCTCTGTCGGTCAAAGAATCGACGTCGGATTCCTTTGCAATTTTGATCTCCCATTGTTTATTACTTAGCCACTGGCGACACAGAATTTCTTTCGGCCAGAATCCGGGCGATTCAATAATCTCTGCATCGCTCAACGCTACATTGATCTTTGAATTCCGTCGAGATCCCGGGTGTTTAGGTTTGAAGAGCACAAAATGCGACACAGACACGCCTTTAGCTCTCAGAAAGTTCAGCATGCCAGCCTGTGTGGACCTGGGTCCTATTCCTGAAACGTAATATCTGGCGTTACGTTTGTAGGTTACACCTTCGAAAATATCTTCTTCCTCTGAAGCTATGGCATCAGTGTTTTTTACAGGAGTTTCCTGGAAGGATGTAGGAAATTTGGATCCCTCCTCGGAGGTCTGCGGGACACGGGATGTGTTGTTCTTGTCGTAAGCTGCATTCTGATTTTTTTCTTTATTGTTATTGGTGTACGAGAGACCTGCTCTGAAAGTTGGTCTTTTGAGTACAGAACTCCCGAAGTTGATATTGTTAAGAGCGCCCGCTTGGTCATTATGATCGTGATCTTTGGAGGAGGTTGGAATGTTGATTTGCGCTACGTCACCCGATGAACGGTTTGGGGTATATTCTATTGGTCTCCTCGGCATTGTATTGTTTTCATCGGGGATCATTTTTTCACAATGCGGGCGATCAATCGTGTCGTCTGCGGTTGAAGTAACACGGGTAGTTAAAGAACTACCTGAGTGTGACGAACCGTAAACGTTACTGCTAGTCTGTGTAGACTGTGTATTGCGAGAGGCACCTTGCGGGGACACAACTGACGGAAATGTTTTAGTCGTTTTTGTTTCGGATATAGTTGTTTCCGTAGATTAATACATACTTTAGACAAGCGGGATACTTCACTTCTGAATTTGCTTGTTTGGGCTTTGTACTCGGTAAAGTCTAGACCTTGAAGAGACTGTAGGTGTGCCTTAGTGACCTTACGCGACGTTTCACATCCAAGAACATGTGTACGGAAATCATTGTGTATTCGCTCGATTTCTGATTGAAGGGACTCATTTTTTGACTTGAGATCGGTAATCGTTCTCTTGAGAGACTGGATTGTCTTAGTACCACTAGACTGAGCTTCTTCTAGCTTGGTAACTTTTTGTAGTATTGTTTAAATAGTGGAACGCATCTCAATTATCGAACTTTTGGGCAGGTCATTTTGTTCGTGTTTTGATTTGTCAAATACATCAGACAAAAAAGTAGCGTCTCCATAACAAAACATATACAAAGCAAAACAGTCTCTGGCATATTTTACTACACTAGAACTTCGTTTGGTAGTTTTCCTAGATGTTAGGTTACCGGAGGGACAGCCTTCGATAGCTTTGGCTTTAGAACACAACATTGTTCTATAGTCAATTATTAAGTTTTCATCACTTAGAGTGAGATCAAGCAACTTTTGAACGTACAGATCTCTGGGTAAATTTTTCAAATTGGAATCGAGTATAGAAAAATTGTCTTTTCTCGCATCGAAGTCAGAATGACCCAGGACGTTACTGGAGTTTTGTGCATCGGTAGAGCTGTCTGAGTTTAACTCACTCAATTGTGGGTTACCATTTTGACAATGTTGGTTAAATTGATTGAATGCAGAATCACTAGCAGAGTCAAAAATATGGTTGTTGGTTTGATTTAAGCCTAATAGACTAGGATCACTTACTGGTTGAAGCTCTGTGTACACTTTTCCACTGTCTTGAAGCAAAGTTTGATCCCCTGACCAAAACGAGTGTACACACTCCGCCATATTGGTCCGCAGAAGTAAGTTAATTCTGTTACTTCAGGTTTGACCTGAAGTGCTGTTGATAGGAAAGATTACATTTATTAAATTTGCAGCGCCAGAGAAATGTGTTAGACAAAAAATAATATAATGTCTGTGACAAGTAAAAAAAAAATCTGTATAAAATTATAAAAGATGAGAATTTTGTGGCACCAGAATTCAGAATGTTACAATTGGAGATTTATTTAAATGACCCTTTTACAGAAAAACGCTAGGAATTTTTCCTTCGGAATGCATCAATTAGCATAAAGGACACCAAAAAATTTATGTTCAATATTAAATTCTTATGGGCGTAATTGCCACAAATTCTTTCCTTCACAAGAAAAAGCTGCTGAAAACAATTTTTGTTCTTTCTGTAAAACAGATCCAGGAACATTGATTCATCTTTTTTATCATTGTAAGCATGTAACTATTTTTTGGAAAGATTATGAAAATTGGCATCAAGCTATTAAAAATGATTATGTAATTTCAAAACAAAAGGTGATGCTGGGTAATGTTGAAGGAAGTAGTTAAGAAAATTTTCTCATAATGTTAGGAAAGAAGTATCTGTTTTACTCAAGAACTCAATGTACTATACCTAAATTTACAGAAGCTGTCAACATTTTTAAGTATTAAAGGAAAATTGAAAAATATTGTGAGAGCAATTTTCATTGTAGAACTAAAATATATAGTAAATGGGCAATGTTTGATTTGATTTGTCATACATAATTCCAATATTATCACTTATGGTGTAATTATGAGCTGGTATTTCGGGAAAGGTGCACAGAGGGCGTGTGGTGTGTGAGGGTTTGTTTGTGTGTTTAATTTGTTTTCTTTTGTAATTATGAACATTTTGAAAAATAAAGCATTGAAAAAAAAGGTGCTGTTGATGGACGGAACATCAAGTTTTATGCTTACAGTGACATATCTTAGGCAAAATATGTGTCAAAAAAGACAAAAATATGCATTTTGACTACATCCGGTTTGACCAAAAGTGACGTCAACGGATGCATTTTGTCGATTTTAATAGATTTTACTCGAGATTTTGAACAACTTAGCTTCTTTGATGTATTACAAATTCTCAATACGTTTTTAGACATCAGGAAAAAAAAAACTTTGGGCCTTTCTAGATTTCTGACCCCTTTTTTGAAGATATCACTCAAAAGATATCAAGATTCTCCATAATTTCTGTTCTATATATTTAAACAAAATATTTCTTAATAAAAATTCTAGAAATGGTGTTAGAAATCTGAAATTCTAAATTGAAAATTAAAAAATAGGACTATTTTGGGACCATAGTGAGCGTCAGCTCTTCGTTCTTCAAATGGTTATTACTGTAGAAGCACAAATTTTCGTGGGCATAAAATTTCGGTGTTTTGTCATCAAAAATAATTTCATGTGCATTCAATTTCGTTGTTTTAAAACTAACCCTATTCAATATAGAGTCAGATAAAATTTCGTGAGGGATTTGATTTCGTTGAATTTTATTAACAACGAAATAAACGAAATTCTATCCCCCACGAATATTTGTGTTTTTACAGTATATACTCAGTTCAATTCTACAAAGGTTGTTGTATCATCACTGAAAAATTCAGAACTCTACCTTCAATGAGTTTTTCATAACATTGCCGGAAAAAGTGATCCTCAAAAAACGACAAAGTCAGGGAAATCCGCGAACCAGAAGTGATGGTACAAAAAATAAAAAAAAATATTTCTAGAATTTTTTTATGTTCTATAGATCTGAAAGCTCATGAAAATTCATCAAGCCGTTTCCGAGAACTCGCGTGCACAAAATCGGTAAGAAAAATAAGAAGATGACAACAGAGTGGAAAAGAAATCTAAGAAAAACAAGAAGGTGTTCCGCTGAAGTCTAAAGACCTTAATGAAGTTTTGACATTTAAATATTTTGTTTTTCAAATCTAAAACTCATTGGTTCAAACTGCAATGATGTTTTTAAATCTCACTTGTGTAGCATTTATATTTATGTATTCTTCCAATTAACAACATAGTCTCTCTCTCTCTTTTTCTCTCTAGCTCTTTCATTCTCTTTTTTTTTCGCTTTCTATCTCCTTATTTAAGGTCATTTGTACATTCTGTTTCCATTTACCTACCCAGGGTCCCGGTAGCTGGTCCTCCAAGAAAAAGTCTGTATTTGTTGGTTTCATCAGCAACAGAGAACTGGTTGTATAATTCATAGAGCTTTGTCCCATTAGTCAGTGTGATGGAGACTTAGAGGGAGGAGTTCCTTCCCTTGGTAAGCTGATGTATTAGGTCATTTCCTGTATTATTGTTGGTGTGTATAAAGCATTTATGAAGCAACTTTGTGTTTTTTTCAGAATTGATTTCTTATAACGCAACATAGAATATATTCAGAAATTACAATTTACCAATATCGTATATGTATTTTGAAATCAAAGTTCTTTAAGAAAATCTTTATATATAACAAAATTTTTTATAATGTTCTTTTTAACTAAATAAAAAAAACAAATACTAATTAAAACTGTTAACAATCAGAAGAATTACTATCCCTTAAACTAACATAAGATATCATGCAGTTATGGACTTGGAATGATTCAAATAGCAAATTTGTGCTTCCCCGAAGGTGGAAACTATTTCCGCATTTGGAAAGAGTTTTTCCCCTTATGGATCCATAAATTTGCTATTTCAATATAAGTATAATTTACCAATCCAATAGGAGTCGTAAGGATTCCCGAACCCTGTCTTATACTCAGCCCAGGTTCTGTTGAATCTCACGGAACCACTCGAACGGCTTTGGATTGCCTAAGGATTTAATAAATTTGGGTTTAAAAACGAAAGGAGTGATGGAGTAAATTAAATGATATAAAGTCAGGACACAGTTCAGTGTGCCCTGTTTTCAGTATTTTAATGATATTTTGGTTAATGTTTTTGTTTGCAACGTGTACTTTATTTTAAAAAAATCATTTAAAATCTTTTATTTGTTCAAACTTTTGTTATACACATTTATTCAAATTTAACTTTTTCATACAAAAACCCTCTTTAAATATATCAATGATTGAGTTCACTGAAGACACCACACTATCATAAAACACTGCTCTCAACACACTTTGGTTATCATAGTTTTCTACACACTAATTACTAAGAGATAACTAAAACCAAGCTACAATTGCAACATTAATTACATTAATAATAATCAGTTGATGTTGTCAGCATCAACATTTTTGTCGTAAAACTGGGGGCCGATTAGAGCGCCAGTTGAATGTCACATGTAATGGACACACTGCGGGCCTTCCTGAACATTTGTACCCGAGCCTGAACGACCACGCCTTTCTAAGGAGGTAAGCGTGACATGTCTTTCCAACTCTGTCTACTGCAGTGATACCTGATTTAAATTTTGCAGGGGAGAGGTATTCACAAGGCTCAGTGTTATATGCACTAGCCTGTAGCATCCCCTCGTTCAGGTGAGGTGGATGTGGCCCCAGTCATACCCGGTGTGGGCCCAACTATGCCAGAATATTAGAATACCGACCACAGAGCATACTGTACTGTTAAACTTTAAACTATCTAATTTATACTTTAAATTGGATCTTGTAGTTAAACTCCTTGCTTTGGGAGCATAGAGGGGAAACACCAAGGTTTTAAGCAAAATATGTCAACACCTTCTACTGCCGACTCCCCAGTCCTGCCACAGACATTTGAATAATGTCCCCCACAAAAATATATTACCCTAAAACCTTTTTCAAGTGTCAAAAAAGCAGAAATATAATCCAAAATACAGAATAAGGTAAAAAAAAAAAGCTACAACTTTACATGATAGTGTTATGTTCATCATCAAGATTATTGTATGAGCCTTTTGCATATGACAGCCTAAAAAAATGGTAAAAAACATAAATTAAAATTAATATTAATATTTTTTACAATTAAGGACAAAATAGAACATTCTGTCCTGTGCTTACAAACACAATGAATTAAAAGATTTGCACTTGGTCCTATCATGAAATGATGTTAATAGTACAAAGCCTGTAAGGGGCCTGCCACGAAATTCTTAATACATTTATTGATTCCAATACATTTGTTTTGTTAATTTTGTTTCCCATTCCCAATACCTTCTTGTTAGGATGACAGACCAAATGAGGGTAGTACTTGGGGATACTGCATTTAATGTAGGCAATGTACATTTAAAAAGTCTGGTGGGCTCTTGGTTTTGGATATTTCAGTTAGTGTTTTTTCAGTTCTTCCCATGCAAGTTCTCTTATGCCTTTCCAGTGAATTGAAGCCTTTAAGTCAAGGTTTGTTCCACCAGGCCTGTTAGCTGCAGCCAGTCCAGTATTTAATTGATGATCTAACTATCTATATTGTTTTATCTGAAATGTTTTTGAAATGTTACTTGAGAGCTCTGTATGTACGTGTTTTGCTTGTAAGGTGTTGTGGGGATGTGAGTCTGTTAAATGTAAATATCTATATGTGTCAGTTATTTTACCTTTTTCTTTGTTAAACTTGGTAGTTCCGAAAACAGACACAATATATGTCAACAAGATATCACATCGCTGAATGATTCTGTCGCACTATGACCTCTGACCCCCAAAGCTCACACAGAATTGAACGTATTTTCTCTTCAATAGGTTCATATGAGAAAGAATAATGCAAATGTAAATATTAATGCTTAACTCTGAGTACAGTTTGTGCTTAACTACTCATAAACCGCCATTGTCAAATTGACCCCCCCCCCTTGTGAATCAAAATCATCCAATTCTGTGGCGGATTTAAGAAGGGGAGAAATATCTATCAACTGATCCTCTCATTTTTTTTTAAATTTCAGCTTGTGTGGTAGTGTGGTGCATGAAAGGCTATACCGTAAAATGAGAAAAATTTGCTGATGTGGTAAACCTACAGTGTGAATGACTGACTCACCAGGGGGGTTGATTGTGTGAACAACGCAGGAGGAGGTTATAACTCGAGTAATGGAATTTTTTACCGCACCGGTGGACGGATACTACATGTTTAATGTCAGCATTTTATGTTATGGTAATAGCCATAGCATATATGCAGACATTGTACTTAATGGGTCTTTTAAGGTCCTTGCAGTGGCAGAAAGATATACTTGTGGAGGTTACGAAACAGGTACAAATCTAATGACATTAAGGCTCCAGCAGGGGGATACGGTGTGGGTAAAGTACTATACTGGTCAAGGTTACTACACATACAGTGATTCCTCAGCCACCACCTTCTCTGGATTCCTGATATAAAAAACATTCAAAGAAACTGTAACAACAATTAGACTGCAGGGGAACATAGCCTTTGGAGCGATTGGTACCTCCTCAGGAGACTCTGACCATACCTCTGTGGGGCTTTTTGTGCGGAGATTTTTACTCCCCTTCGCTCTGGCTTGCTTAATATATTATATTATTAAGGTAAAACAAAAAATGATTTTAAATTTACGATACTAAAAAATGTTCTATCCCACTTTGTTTTTTAAAACATTTACTGTCAATATTTTAATATCTTTATGTGAATCTTCTTAGAAAAAAAAATTATTCAATGTTAATTCAGCGCCATTTTTCGTGGTTTAAGCAAAAAGATTTTATATAAGTTTTAAACCCAAATATTAATAGATTATGAAAGAAAAAGTACTAAAATTTGATAGGTGAGCTTGAGAGAGAGGGTAGAGTGATAAAAAGAAAGAAATTGAGAGAGAGATCTTGCTGTCCATCCTCCCCCTTCTGTCACCATGTCACAGAACACGCTGATCTTTCTTTCGATTCCAGACGGATTTATCTCATATACACCAGACTTTGCATTGCCTTTATTATATAGTTCCCTACAATCTGTATCCAGTTTGACATCTATATGAAAAACAAATTGATAATAAAATAATTAATGAGGAAAAGGTTTCAGTTTCCTTTTGATAGAACACACCACTTCACAATCATTTTTGTCAAATAAGCACAACAAATGTAGTGTAAAATTCTATTCATTAATAATCTTATAAATATGTCTTAATTATTGGCAAGATGCATATTATGAGTTTTTTTATGCTTCCTATATATTTCTATTTAAAGCTTTGAATGCCTATCATGGCACCACCTTACTCCCGGTGGTCATGATTTGAACGATCCTGAATCTATAATCTGCTTCAACACGAGTTTCATCTTTCCTTGCCCAATGATGCAGGAGAAGAAGATTTTTAAACATGTATTCCTATGTATAACTTTGAATAGCGATTGTAGCCCCGCACTGTCCCATGGGGGTCATGCTCTTAACAAACTTAAATCTATACTACCTGAAGATGCTTCCACATGAGTTTCATATTTTTGGTCAATTCGTTCTGGAGAAGATTTTTATAAGATACCTTTTACTTTTCATTAATTCATAATTATCTCCCCTTCGAAGTGTACTTGGTCGTTCTTGTGAAAAACCTTGAAACCCTTTCATCAAAAGGATACGTTGTGACAAGTTTGGTTGTAATTGGCCCAGTGGTTCTTGAGAAGAAGATGGAAATGTGAAAAGGTAACGACGACAACAAAGACAACGACAGACAACGAAAAATTTTAGTAAGGAAAGCTCATTTGAGCATTTGATACAGGTGAGCAAAAAATCCTTTAAGCTTTTTAATGAAATTCATATCGCAACTGCCTATAACCTAAAAAAACTTCCTTTTTAGGTAACTTTGGTAAAGTAAAGGGGATGAATTCACAATTTTCCACCTTTTTTTGTCTTTGTTTTTACTAACAATATATGCAATTGCAATTTTCTTGGCATATGATCAGAGTTCGTTAGTTCGTGCTTAAAGGCTAGTGGAATTATTTTGGTTTCTTTAACGTAGAGAAATAATGGTAAAGAGAGCAGTTCACTCTTAAAATAAATGTTGCCGAAGGACTATACATGTCAGATATATAGAACTTTACCATTGGGTAAATTCAGAACCATATACAGTGTTCAATTTTGACAATGTTGAACGTGTCAAAAACACTATGAACGTTAAAAGAACAGTAGAAACCTATGTTGTTTTCAGACGAAACAGAAACATTTGCTCGTTAAACGAATAACAAAGTTAAAAAAAAGCCAAAGAGAAGTGATGAGAAACAGGTAAGTCTCGAGTATACATTAGTATTGGGAGTTGATACATTGTGATATCTTAAACAACTTTGCCCTAGTAACAAAATACCTACAGGAGTGATTAATTTATTCTTTGTCGTATTTAACTGACTCATAAGGTAAATAAAGTAAGGAAACTGTAAACTTGCATTAGTTTTTAAAAAAAATGTATTTCTTTTTTTAAGTTTTTGTGTGTAATTTTGGTAATATTTTGTCCATTGTTTCTTGAGAAGAAGAAAAATACGTCGATAAATCTGTTGAATCTCTTTATTGGATCTTGCCAGTGTATTCAATAAAATGTGTTAATAATGTAATAAAAAAGCATAACAAAAGTCTCATATATATTAATATGTATTAAAGAAAATAAAGTTGAGGTTCATCGTTCTCGTGAGATGATTTAGAACAATTTGATCTTATTTGGTTCAGCTGTGACGACAATCACGGATAGAGTGAAGGATCTAAATCAAAGATGCATGTGAAAAAAGAATCTGCGACGATTAAGGACATGTGATACAAACAAAAATGGATGCATGAATTGGTATATTTTTTTTACCTTATTTCAATGCAAATGATGAAAATAATAACATTTTAAAAGATAAAGAAATTGTAAAACTTTTGGGATGTTCAAAATTCTTCCTTTCTGAAACCACGTTATTCTGCAAAAATAGTTTTATTTTAAATTCCATTTCTTTTCAAATTTAAAAAAAAACTACGCTGTAGAACTCATTCATTTTAATCATGAAACATAACCATAACCAAAGTTGTTATTTTAAAGCTTTTTGTCAAAAGTCTGTAATTAAGTATATATATTTCGTCCTTCTATGATTGCCATGAATTATGTGTAATAATCATATTCTAACAAAACTAGGTTAATAGAACCAGTGCGATATCTCGGAGATAAATATTTTGAGTAGTTCCAATGATATTCTGGCCATATAAAAAACATTGTTGAAATCTAAAGAGAGAGAGAGAGAGAGAGAGAGAGGTGCTGAGAGTTTAACCTTTGCCCTATCTGCTAATGAATAGGTAGGATGTGCAGGCTATTCTTTAATTACTAAAAGAAACATTACTTAATAGATAATAATTATAATAGAAATAAGAACAATTTACCAATATTATCATATTCTTCATTTTGAAGATCAATACGATATCATTATCAACTATAGTAAGTTAGAAAAAAAATCGTCGGCTACATGGTCTATCTATTTTTTTCCCATGAGTTACAATATGAACTTATAAACGGTATTGAATGAGGGAAATTATGCACAGAATTTCGCCCAAGACAATATATACCAACTCATCCTTTGGAAGAGAGATTTTTTTTTCTTATATACATACTTGTTGCGGTCAAGTTGGTCAGTAAATCCTTCATTTCCCTATAGCCCAACCGTAGTTCATCTACTTCTTGTTTAATATTATTTGCTAATGTAAGGTTGATGACCAAATCGGTGAGTTTCACATGTTCCTCACGTAGTTCATCTACTTCATGCTGAAGCTTACTGGCTCAGAACAATGCTGCGCGTTGTCTCACAAAAACAGGCTACAGACAACATATCACGCCAGTACTTCAACAACTGCACTGGCTGTCTGTAAAACAACGTGTCGTGTTTAAAGTGCTGACAACCATGCACAAGTCTCTACACTCCTCCTCAGCATCACCAGATATGAGAGAGTTATGCCCTACTTATCAGCCACAAAGGACTTTAAGATCATCGTCTGACAAATGGAAAGTAATAGTAAAGAAATCATCGAACAAATATGGTGCAAAAGCCATAAGCACATTAGGCGCACAACTGTGGAACAACCTGCCTTTAGAACTACGAGAGCTAGAAGCACATGGATCATTCCGCAAGAACCTAAAAACACTCTTGTTCAAACGTGAATATAATCTATGAATGTAAAAATTCCAGCATAACACCTAGGACTCCATGTGTACCCTCTCGTATACTCAACTTCAGAAGTACTTTCCTGTGTACAAACAGTTTTTATTTTCATTTTATTTTGCCTTGTCTACGTTAACCAATTTCATCTTACTACCATGTTTTATTTTAAGGTCCTTTTGTTTGATCGATTATTTACTTTCCATAACAGATTTATAGGTTTTATTAATTTATATTGTTTTTAAATATTAGCAAAACCATTGTACAGCGCATAGAAACTATATGTGATTTTGCGCTTTATAAATTAATAAAATAATAATAATAATAAAGTATTGATAGTCTGCGAATCTCTCATTTCAATATTTTTTAGCCGTAGTTGATTTACTTCACGTTGTATCTTTCTTAGCTCCTCCAGAAGTGTAGGAAGTGTTCCCGTATTCTTTTCATTACTGCTGCAGTCATTTCGTTCATTCACATAAATATACTGGGAACTGGCACATATGAAGCCGGACATGAAGAAAACTGCCCACACTTTTGTCATGATTCAATTTTCTTGTTTTCCTAATTCAAACGTTACTGGGATATATTCCAAAGTTTAAATACTTACTGAACAGGAAGTATATCGCCCTATTCTTGACAAAGGACAGTTTGACGGTGATTTGATTAAACCAGAAAGGTCTATCTATTTTAAACTGTTTACGGGGTCGTATTGCTTGGGTAAATTAAAAAGATATACATGTATAAATAGAACCTCTTTCTTCTTATTCTTTCTTAACATGGTTATTTCTTTCTTTTTACCTTTGCATTTTAAATTCATCTCGTATGCGCTGTATAATTTTTTTTTTTAACAATATATTAATGGAAAGATATAAAATTGTTTTGGAAAATAAATAATCGATAAAAAAAACAATACTTTTAAAAATATGGTAGTAAGATGAAACTGGGTATTTAGACTAAGAAAGATAGAAAATAAAAAATGACACTTCGGGTAAAGAGGGACTGAAGCTGAGTTTGCAAGAGATTACGTCTGGCCAGAGGATCATGAAACAGTCTTATACCCCATTCATACGACGTGACTTGTACACTTCAATATATATTTTATATGATCAATTTTACTCATATTTTAAATTTCTGTCGTGCGAATTGAAATAATCATATGCAATTTCTGCATAGTTTAGTAAATTTACACTTGGTCAGTACTAAATGCATATAAACTTTTTCATACACCTTTAGCAAATTATTAATTCATTTGTGTAAATTGTGTCTTATGAACACGCAATGTTTTACTTATGTATGTATTTTGTTTTTTTCTTTTATAAATTACTATTCTAATATTGTTTTTGTAATGACCAATCCATTGTCAGTTACACAAAAATTTGTCCATTGCTCATCAATTGCAACTTGATCGGAACTAGTATGAATATGTGACTGATCGCATAAGAAGCATTGTTTTAGGTAGTTCCCAAGTAACTTGTAAACCAACTAAAAAGCCGATAAAAGGCATGCCTTCGATGGCTTATTGTCATACATTGAAATATGTTTCAGAGTACATACTCTTCCAAATTCGACAGCCAAAATTTATATTTTATATTGTAAGTATGCACCAGTACACATAAATCAAAAGATTGATTTGAGTCTGCATCACAAAGTCCCTTAATATTTCATAATTATAAAAGCTCTTAAATGATTATATTATGCTATTTTTATTTGATAGGATTAAACCTAAGGTCACTTAACTGATAAGGCACATTTTTTTCTCATGATTGATCAGATAAATTTTACAAAGCTGTCTTTTGGACAGGAATACCCCCATTTTGGTAATATCAATTTTTACCAAAATTATTAGCAAAATTTTGAAAAACATACAAAGAATACGCAGTCTTGAAATAAAATTTACATCTCAAGTGAATGTATATAAAAATAAATACAATTCCTTTTTAACACACAGGTAACTAAGAATTGCATGTCTATGTGTCAGCGTACACTGACCTATATTGAATTAATCAGATTTGCACATGGCAAAGTATTAAACTAGGCAATAAAATGTCAAAATATAATATGCCTTATGCCTAACATTAAAAAGAAATTAAACATAAAAAAGGTAAATAACAATTTTAACCAGATCAGTTCAACTAAGGACATTCCTTAATTACCAAATATTGGTGTAATGTTAAGGGTCCAAGCTTGATATGAATTAGTAGTAACATTTTTCTGAAATAAAATTACTCTCTTCGACACAATTGTTTAAAGACTTGTGATTTGTGATTTTTGTTTTAACTGATTTAAATTGCCCTTTTGACAAGATGCAATATAAATTAAGAATTAATTGTACCTTAAATCAAAGACATACATGTATGAGAGGTTGAATGAGACGTTTGATTCAACCATGATTATTACCATGTGTTTACATAATTTTACATTCTTTACTGATACATGTATTCTATTTTTTTTTTTACGTTACTCATGGATAGTTGTTTTATAAATTGTGAAGTAGCTAGGGACTCAATTTATACAGATAGGTATATAAAAGGATGGGTTCCAGAAGTAGGGTGTATTAAGACACACATTGTTATTGTGAAAAGTATCTTAGTACCTTACGCTAAAAGTGACAGTATTCTTTCCCGATTAATATAAAACGGTAAGGTCATGGAAAATTTTAGAAAATTGAATTCAGACAATGTTTAAATTTTCCCCATCCACCCTTCTCTTGTTTTTAGAACAAATACTCCGTCCGTGTTACAACTGTATGTCGTTGTAGCTGAAGACTGCCTGCTTGGTCCTGAATCCAAAACAGTCTATATCGTAGTCGTAATTGTGTGTCTGCTCTTATATTTTTTAATGGCCTTAGATAGCTTCTTCATCAACGTGTGGTGCATTAGTGAAATCTGTATGAATGCATATTCTGCAAAGGCTGCCTGTTGGATACAGCGTCCACATCAACCAATGTCGCGGTGATGAAGTTACCGTTTTACCTATACCGTAAGACTATTTGTTGAGGATTGCGTCTACTTCAGCCTTATCGTGGTTGGAATTCTTGGTGTTTGTGTACTCCGTCACACCTCAACGCAATTGGACGAGTGCAACACATATTCTTACGCTCATTCCATTGTTTATTGACTTGAATGATATTTGAATTGATTGATTGATTAATAATTGATTGATTGAGAAGTAATAGACTTGATCGACATTTGATATTTAAGGCCTGCAATGGCATAATATGAACCTAAACATTAATTTTGGTATATGTTATTCCCTTGAAATGAATACTGTAGATCACTTTTTTTTCGGGGCACCTTATTTTCGCGAAATAGCCATTGACTCTTCATTAGCGAGACAAAATTTTCGCGAACTGTGATTATTGCTCTATATAATCTTAAGGAATTCTAATATAAGCGAGAATGAATTTTTCGTGAGCATACCGTCTCGAAATATCCATAGACTATTTTAAATATCATTCCACTTTATTATGTTCCCCAAACGATGTTCGAGAATATACGCAGCATTGCTAAGGCGAAAAAAAGAAGACGGGGCTTCATTTATGCGGGAAAAGTTTACTTTGACGTCACACAAAAATTTGGCTTCTCTGTATTCCTCATAATATGAGAAAATAAAATAATTTGCAATTTTAAACTGTATTAGCAAAATAATCAGAAATAATGTTATTCTCTTGGCCGCTGTCATTACAACGTCGTAAAAATATAAGGAAAAAATATATAATCTATCATATTTTCTTACACAATTTATTTTTTTACGTCGTGTGTCTATGAAATAGGGCTCATTTTATTTCTTACAATGACACATTACGCAATAAAAATGATAATAAAAAACTATTTTTATGAAAGACGACATTGAAATTTAATGCTTCCTCAAGTATATATGATATTCGATTACTAATGAATAAAAGAGTATTAATTGGCTGTTTTGCTACATAGATATATAAAGACATTAATATTTTTGATATGTGCAAAATTTCAAATGAATGCTGTTTTTCTTTCTCCAGTTTTACTATAGAACTAGAAATGTGTTTTTCATTTTGCATTATTCAACAAAATATAAAAAAATACCCATTTTCTTCTTTTCTTATAAAATATATGAACTAGATTAAAAAAATATATCTATCTATAATTAAAAGGATCCAAAGAGTCAAAGAAGTCAATTACAATTGAGGTTTTGTCAAGCACATTTTCTTTATTAGTGAACGAGATGCAAAACATCCAATTGTCTGAACCTATTACTTAACAAACACAAAAGAAAAAAAAATAAATCCATTAAAATTTCAACAATTAATGATCTTCATAAGCATGTTCAAAAATCATAACATGTAAACATCATATTCTTCAATAGACTTCCAAGCATCTAATTCACTGACTATTTAGGATTTAAGATTTATACCCTCTAAATGCAATATGTCAGTTATTAACGCAGAGTAAATTTTTATCTACTCATTATTGAGAACAGATATTTGGAATATTTTAAAGTAAATTGCCATTCATGTACAATGGATTTCAAAATCATATTAAGAGGTCAAATGTCAAATAGTATGGTGTCATCTACTGATTCTATTATTTATTCCTGGCTTTTTTTTTTTGATTAATTTTTAAATTGGAAAAGATGGAATATTGCAACGTCTTACTTGTCATAGTAGGCTAATCCTGGGATTTTAATAAAACAAAAACATTAGATGTTCTTTTTTTATATCTTCTTCACACTCAAACAGCACAAAAAAACGATTATAAAAATAAAATAAAAAAAAAACACTTCCTGCTCAGTAAAAGTATTTAAGAAATGCTAAAGCAACGAAGAATAGAAGTTAAAATCATGGCAATGATGTGGATAGCTATCTTTATGTCAAGTTTATTATATACAAGTTCTCAACATATTTATCTGAATGAGGAACATAACTGCAAAAATAATGAAGAGATAATGGGACAATTCAGAACAATTTTAACAGGGCAGACAAGGTTTCAGAGAGATTTGCTGACCAACCTCTCCTTAACAAGTAAGCTTCAGCGTGAATCCGATGATCAATTACGGTTAGAGAACATGGAAATGAAAGATTTAATGACCAACCTTACAAGTAACCTTCAGCGTGTTTTAGAGCAAATAGAGCAAGATAACAGAGAAATGAAAAATTTCTTGAAAAATTTTACGCTTTCGAGTAAAATGCTGCGTAAATCGGATGATGAATTACGACAAGACAACGCAGAAATAAAAGATTCTCTGACCAACCTAACATTAAGGAGTAGTTATGAGCGTGAATCCGATTATCATATACGTCAAGATATCATGGAAATGAAAGATTTACTGAACAACGTTACATTAACTAGTCAGCTTCAGAGTCAGTTAGATCAATTACATCGAGAACATATCAACATTAAAGATTTACTGACGAATCTAACGATAACTGCCAAGCTTCAACGTGATTCAGATGATCAATTACGACAAGAAAATAAGGAAATAAGGGATGTACTGACCAGACTTACCTTACGTATGTATTGTAAAGATATTGTTTCTATTTGAACGAAATGTTTATGGGGCTACATAATATTGCCCATCACAGGTGGGTTTATTCCTTATTTAGATTTTTTAATGCAAATTATCTAATTGAAACGCATAAAGGCTTTAGGTTTTAAACATTAATGTAAACATTTCTTTTCTTAAACAAAAATGGTAAATGTACCCACGGCAGGTGATAACAAGTTCGCATTATGACATCATGTTACGACATCACTGGTCTCTACTACACAAAGCTGTAAATAGCATCAATAAATCTAATTCTGCGCAATTGTATACCTTATTCCATTTTGAAGCAACATAGTTTTATAGAAAGCAGAATAGTCATAAAATTGATAATACTGCTGCAAAAATACATGTATCTGAGGTAAGTTATTAAGCTACTTTTTCAAAGTTTTTTTTTTGTTTGAAACAAGAAAAAAAGTTTACAACTTGGTGTTGTTCTTTCAAATTCGTATCCGATGAGTTAGAGAATAGAATTTGAGCAGTAATGGTATTGATATCAAGAATATTCTTTTTAGTATAATAGACTTGGTATGTAAGATGTGCGCTAATTTCTTGTGTGTTTTATTTATTCGAATAGTAAAGAACAATGCCATCATAATCTGACGTCTTAATGTTCCTGGACTCTAACATGTCTAATGTAGAAAGCATGCAAAAGAAAAAAAGTTTTTAGTTTATTTTTATGATAGATATAACTCTTACGCGGCTCGTAACTTATTTGTGAATATTTACATTTGCAAATGTTTTCCTTTATATAACACTACTGAAGGCAAGCGTTCTTATAACTGTGTAAATACAGGCACGGGGTCAAGAGGTTATAGATGTACGTTTGGATAAACGTTCGACGTAATTTCTCTGTGACGTCATAAAGGGTCGACGCGCGTTTAGTGGATTACATGCATGCCGTTGGGTTTAAAAAATTAACGCATTTCACACGTTAAAAGTAACAATCAGGCAAATATAAAGTATGAATAAGTCACAAATGTAAATATAAGTAATATGGTATCATTTTTTGAGTTTTATTGAGATGTAAAACGGGTTGGCATATGATCAAATCTTCCATAAAGCCCTTCGGGGTTTATGGGATTTGATCACGTGACCAACCCGTTTTACATCTCAATAAAACTCAAAAAATGATACCTTATTTCCTTAATAAGGCATAACGCTAAAGAATCCCAGGAAAGCTTGTATGAACATTTTATTGAGGTTTTTCCTTTTGCATGTCTTTTTCAAATAAATATATACATGGATATTACTCAATAAGTATGAACATTAAACACGATGAATAGGTTAATCATAGATGAATAATGCAAAGCCGTGACTTGTCATATTTATATATTGTGTAGATCCACGTTTGTTTAAATCATTTCCCCGTGGGGGCTAGGAGGGGGGCACAATGAGCGATAAAAAATATACATAGGAAGGCATGAAACTTTTTTGATCTTCTATTCAATCTACCCTAACTGATTGACATATGTACAAGGTCAATTTGTTGTTCTTACAGGGTCAATAAGTTATCTTATGTACAAGGACATTAAGTTATCTAATCTACGGAGTCAGCTAGTTGTCTATCGCACAAAGTCATTTAGTTGTTTTACGTACAGACTCAATAAATTGTCGTACATACAGAGGGTGTGGCCGGTACCGTAGGCAGAGGTTTTCACTCCTCCATAGAACCTGATCCGACCTCTGATATTTTGGAGATCCCTGTTTGCTCTGCTCTTTCATCTCAATATTTTCCATACAGATTCAATGATTTGTCACGTACATAGTCAATATGTTGTTTCATGCACAATAACTTTTTTATTACAAGGTCAATTTGTAGTCTTATGTACAGAGTTAATAATTATTAGTTGTCATGTACAAAGTGAATAAGTTATCTTACGTCCAGGCTCACTAATTTGTCTTACGTACAGAGAAACATTTAGTGATCATAGAAAAGTAATCTATTTTCCACATTGTGTCTTATGTACAGAGTCAATAAGTTGTCTTTGTACGGAGTAAAAAAATTAAAAAGTTGTTAACTTACATGTAAAACTGCAGATCTTAACGACCAAAATTGTATCAATAGATACACATTCTCAATATTCAGAAAGTCCATGCCCCTCTTTTTACGGCAGGTAATTTCAAATACTTTGATTAATCTTGAAATTTTTTTTAGCAAGTTATATATTCAATCCCCTGTTTTGTACGGTGATCCTGTAACACTGCGTATGGAAGTGAGAAATAGCTGTGTAACCCAACAGTTTGAATATCATTGATGACTATATCATATCCTCCCTATGAGAAAATGCATACCTTGTCTATTCATAATAATTGCCATAGTATACCTCAGTATTATGCATTCATCTGACTCCAAATATACTAAAACAATGTAGAATGGATGTAGACCACACCGACAAACACACACAAAACGAGCTAACATTAAAAAAAAATGTTTCATTTTTAAATACCGTAACAAAATCCACATGAAAACATGAAAGTTACCATCAATTGTCGCTCGATAAAAATAAATAAAGTTAAAAATGGAAATGTCTTGTTCATCAAACCGCTTCGACATGTGCGAAAAGGGCATGTGTCTTAATGATGAGATGATAGTCGATAATATTTTGAACACGTAGAGTCGGATGGAAATTGAACAAAAATTATACCATCTTAAACTTTGTCAATTCCTCGAGTTGGCTGCATAAAATTTAAATTGAAATCAGACACATGTATCGCATATTTTTAAATACTAGTATGTATTTCTCTTTAAAAATATAAAAACTGTTGAGTTAATGTTTATGCGATAAGTAAAATTAGACGTTCTAAAAAAGAGAAACCTGTCGTATTTTCGCTATAACATGATATGCATCTTTATATATTAAACACGAAAAACACATTTTTCAGATTCACTTTACGGAAGAAAATATTGTGTGTATCTCGTAATTTGTAAAGGGAAAAAGCATTCTGATTAACAACTTTTTTAATGTTTAGAAAACATTCATTATGGATAACTTCTCCCACCTCAAATCTCATATACTTACATTTAAACTGATATGTATAGAGCAGCCCGGATCTCCGGGCTGCAATAAGAATGTTGCGAGTACTGTACTCAAAGCTCAATTTACAATAATTAAAGTACTGCAGTATACGTCTATATTTTGTGCCTTCCTCCGGCAATTGTTTTTTACTCCAAACATGCGTAAATTAATGAGGAATGGACGTGCATATAATTCAAACACACAAAGAAACAAGAGGCCAAGGGGCCACATCACTCACCTAAGCAAAACGTCTAGGAAAAAACACAAATCAGATCAGAACTGTAAGGTTTACTGAAGGGTTTGAATTTAATGCTACTTGAAATGCCTTCCCAATAATATAGCATATGACTTTGCTGTCATTGATAAAAAAAATTTTTTTTTAAATGTTTCTTTCCTATATATAACTTTTGGATTTGGAAAAATCTACACTACCCGAAAATGCTTCCATATAAATACTAATACATGTATTACTAATCATGGCTTTACTGTTCTTGAGAAGAAGATTTTTTAAAATATATTCTAATAAAAAATTGGATCTCCCATTGTAACCTCACTCTGTCCTTGCGGATTATAATTAAAACAAACTAGAATCTACACCACCTGAATGATCTATATAAATATCACTAATCATGGCTCTGACGTACTTGAGAAGACGATTTTTTAAGATTTCCCTACCAAATCTTATGCACAACTTTGATCAGCCATTTTGGCCCCAACCTACACATGTGGGTCATGATTTGAACAAACTTGAAAATTAACTCTACTTAAGGATGACTTCACATGAATTGAATCTTTCTTGGCCCAGGGGTTCTTGAAAAGACGATTTTAAAAGATTTTCCCTATATACTCCTATGTAAAACTTTGATCGGCCATTATGGCCCCACCCTTCCCACGTGGGTCATGATTTGAACAAATTTGAATCTACACTACCTTAGGATGCTTTCACAAGAGTGTCATCTTTCCTGGCCCAGTGGTTCTCGAGAAGAAGATTTTCAAATATTTTCCCTTTACTTGTATATTCCTATGTAAAACTTGTTCGGCCATTTTTGCCCCACCCTACCCCTGGGGGTCATTATTTGAACAAACTTGAATCGACACTATTAGTGGATGCTTCCACATTAGTTTTATCTATCCTGTCCCAGCGGTTCTTGAGAAGACGATTTAAAAAAAAATAATTCCCTATGTACTCCTTTGTAAAACTTTGATCTGCCATTAGGGCCCAACCCTACCCCCGGGGGTCATGATTTGAAAAAAATTTGAATGTACACTACCTGAGGATGCTTCAACATCAGTGTCATCTTTCCTTGCCCAGTGGTTCTTGAGAAGAAAATTTAGAAGTTTTTTTTTCTCTTTGTACCCCTATGATGAACTTTGATCGGCCATTTTTGCCCCTACCTACCCCCGGGGATCATGATTTATACAAACTCGAATTTACACTACCTGAGTATATTCCAACAAGGTTTTCATCTTTCCTGGCCCAGTGTTTCTTGAGAAATTTTTTTAATGCCGTTAATTTTTCACTCATTCGTAATTACCACCCCCCTTTTCGAAGAGGGCGTGGCCCTTCATTTAAACAAACTTGAATTTCCTTCACCTAAGATTACTTTGTGGCAAGTTTGGTTGAAATTGACGAAGTGGTTTTTAGAAGAAGATGGAAATGTGAAAAGTTTACGACAACGACAAGGACTACGACGACGATGACAGACAACGAAAGACAACGGACAGATTTTTATCAGAAAAGCTCACTTGACCCTTCGGCTTAGGTGAGGTAAAAACAAAAAAAAACACAATAACTTCGTAATATTTGCGAAAGATGGCTAAGTCTCATAATAAATGATCTTCGTACCATTAATGTTTTCCAAAATCCCAGAAAAATATTTGCTTTTTTTATTGTTAATGTTTTTATATTGATGTTGAATAATCAACTTAGTAAAGACTTGCAGATTTGTAAAATTCCAAATATTTATTTACGTATCATATATCTTTTTCTTGGTTTTTCAAAAGATGACAATTAAATACTGTTATAAGATCACTTAAAAGTTGATCACATAAAAATATGATTTTCAATAAAATGTGTTTTACTTAATGATCAAAATGATATGTTTGATATATTATCCTGAATCTCTCCGAAAACCAACACCTTTACTGAATAGCAAATTCATGATCTGTCTTCCAATACAGGTTTAAAACTAAATGCAGATTGCAAGGACCTCTATTTACTTGGACACCGACAGTGTGATGTATATAAAATAAATCCATTTGGTAACGAGAGCCAAGTGGACATGTACTTTGATATGGAGACAGAAGGTGGAGGGTGGACAGTAAGATTTCTCTCTTTCTCTCTCTCTCTCTCTCTCTCTCTCTCTCTGTGTGTGTGTGTGTGTGTGTCAGTGTGTGTGGATTTTTTTAAGTACAATCAGACTATTCCTATGAAAGAAAATATTAATTATAATTATAATCTTTCAACATTGGAAGTGATATTTGATTTATAGGACTTACACGCTATTTTTATTTTTGTTCATAATCTCTAGGTTATCCAGAAGCGGGTTAGCGGAGCTGTGGGGTTTAACAAACTGTGGACGGATTATAAGAGAGGTTTCGGTAATCCTCATGACTCATACTGGATCGGTAGATATTTATTAATATTATAATTTAATGTAAATTATTTGAATTTGATTCGTTGCAAAACATTAAAAAATACATT
>PRKT01002122.1:8105-33605 GCA_003671525.1 Saccostrea glomerata | reverse complement strand
AATGCAAGGATGGACAGATAAGTTCATTACCAACTGTCATGATAACTGTTATTTATTTTATAATCAACTATTATGTCTAAAATGCATGAAAGTAAACTTAATAACTACGTATTCACAAAACATCCCTAGTCATTTCCCCCAGATGTATTGCATCACTTATTTTCATAACTCAAGGATACAATATCCAATGTTGATTCCTGTTGAGATTTTAAGAACTGCTTATGTACAAATGCTTTTTCAGGGGATGTATGTTACATTTTTCCCTATAAATAATTTATTAATCATCATTTGTGATGTAAAATATTTTATTTTCATTTTTGGTTTCCCTTGTTTTGTAATGTAGACAGACTTAAAAAAATCTCAAAGCATTTTATTTTTTTTTTCTTATTCCTCAAAAGATAAGGTCGGAGGATCTGTAAACCAAGAAACTAAAAAAATGTCGCCCAATCTATAGCCCCACCTCCTGTTAATATTGACTATGTGACCTAACAAGGGCCACATCGCTCAATGAGTAACTTTGATATTTATCAGATTTCTCGCTTTGTAATATCTATTTTGACCCTGACCTAACCCTGGGGGTCCTGACTTGAACAATTTAGAATCTACACCACCAAGTCCTTTGGACTAGAAGTTTTGAGAAGAAAATATATTTAATCAAAATTATTTTTTAACTCCCTGGAATGCCTCATTAATTGATTAAAATTAAGGCCTAATTTATTAATTTATATTTATTATTTATATTATTAAATTATATATGGTTTGTGTAACCCGACTGACCCATTTAAATTACCCCTGGGTGGATTTGTTTTTCCTACCAAATGGCAAATCTGCATTTGATCAATCAACTGATTTCATTTTTTAATATATATATACATTGGAGCCTCATTTATCTGGACGCTTTGGTTCCCAGTCAATTTGTCCGGATATGTGAAGCGTCCGGATACGTGAATCACCAGTTAAACAAGACAATATAACATTTGAAAATTTCATATATATATATATATATATATATATATATATATATATATATATATATATATATATATATATATATATATATATATATATATATATATATATATATATATATATAGAAAGCACAAAGAAATTCACTTTTACATGGATACCCACTTATATATATATATTGGACCAGTGAATGTTTAAGAAAAATTTAAACCCCTGACTACCAGGATGCTTCCACATAAGTTTCAGCTTTTCTAGCCCATTGGTTCTTGAGAAGATTTTTTTAAATGACCCCATCCTATTTGTCCTTTCTTGACTATCTCCCCATGAAAGAGAACATGGCCAATCATTTTAAACTTCCCTTTTACAGTGTAGTCTATTTGTGTGCCAAGTTATATTGAAATCAGACCAAAACTGTAGGAGGAGTAGCATTTTGAAAAATTGTTTACAGACAGACAGACAGCTAAACAGATGGACCGACGAAGGATGTATTACTATTGCATAAGCTCCTCTGGTCTCTGTCATTCTTTACCGACATACTGATTGACAACTGACGAAAAGTGATCTGAAAGGTCATTTGTGCTTTCAGCTTAGATCTCACGACTGAATATCTTTAGATCTTATTTTGTGCATAAAAAAATGCAGGTTTGTATTATACAAAAAAAAAATTATCATGATCATGAATTTTTTAAACCCGGGCGCCCGATATGTCATTGAAATATAAGTGAAACAAAACACTTTGATTCAAATTAATGTTATTAGCACCTTAACCTTACCTCTGTAAAACTAAAGAACAGGCCTATCCCACCAGTTAATTTGAAGCCATAATTAATTTTGTCTGCAAGTTTTTCTGAACATGAAGCACAGGGACATGTTGCATTTGAGGTTTGATTAGTATTTCCAGCACAACAGGCAGAATTTGAGTTGCCTTCACAACACTTCAACTGTAAAATAAAAAAACGTAACACACTATATTTCATAACGTGTATAAATGAAAATAACCATATATACATGTTTTAATCATCAAATTCTTCATGCAAAGGATTCTAACGAATACTTCAACATTATATCAAGTTACGTACATGTATGTCACATTCTAGAAGCATCTAGCATCTAACCCTCACGTTCAATACTACACAACTAGTTTGACAAAACATTTTTTTCTTCCCTATCTGTTCTCATGAATTGCCTGGGTACACTCTCGCACCCTATTTCTTCACATTAGTGAGTGCAGACTGAGCTCTAACGACTACGCCTGGGCAAAGAGAAAATTCGGACTTACACATCTAGTCAAACAAGACTTTTTCTGCAGTAATTTCTTAAACCCACAATGCATCACTTGTTTAGTTTGTAGTTTGACAAGCCCAATCTAAATCAAAACTGAATAAGTATCTGCGCTTGCCCTAACAGTTGAATCGTCAACCTATCACAATCATTTTCAAAATACTCTCCATCTTTCCAAACGATGTTCAGATTTCAGTAGCAATGTCAATCACAGTAGGTTGGTGGTGACCATACAAAAGGCAGCTACACCTTTCATGAAAGTTCTTTTTTCCTTAAATTTCTCACGCCAATGAAAAGTTATTTGCCTGTATCAGTAGTATATGCATTTAATGCCCTGTTCACACAGAGAGATTAATTCGCAGTAAATAAATGCAAATTAAACTAATGCCAATCAAACTAATGCAAATTAAATTGTGATCACACAACAGCTAATGCGAAGAAAACATATGACGTCGCGTACGATACTGGTGTTTCTTTCACACAGAGTATTGGAAAACTTACCCGTTGTATACGGTGTAATAACCAGTTTTAGAAGAAAAATTAGTCAAATTATAACATTTTGTTTTGCATTTACTATTTGAAAAAATTATATACTTCCGAATGAAAAAAGTATGATGCAGATGATTCCATTCCCGGTTCACCTATATGGCCATAGTTGTTGGCGAATCATCCCTGCGGTCTGAAGCCCTGACCATTAATTTTAATAAACCATCCGTTATGGAAAATCACGTTAGGGTTTATCTTTAAAACATATTTAGACTATTACATTTCAAAACAGTTTATTCTAAAAAAAAAATTGTTTCTAAGTTTAATTGTTATTCATCGAGAGACTTATTTATGACCCAGTTTCTTTTGTTTTGCGTACACGTGTAAGTTGAATTCCCCCCTTTTTGTCGCAAGATTGCAATGACAGGTTTTAGAGCTACTTCATTATTTCGTTATAACATTTGATTAAAAAACACACACAGTATAGTGAAATTGTCCAATTTTTATGAATATTAATTTTAAAAGAAAGAATTTGAGAAGGATTCTGTCTGCAACAAAAACATGCTTAATTTCTTGCATAATTACAATTGAGCTACACACCAAACTTGCCTGAGGAAAACCGACAGATTGAAAACCTCGGCCTTAAATATGCTTAATTGGTTTTTTTCTTGTCGAGAGGACAATATTTAATGTTTTTTTTCTATACAGTGGACCAGCTCAGATATCCGATGCCAGATATCTGGATGCTTCAATATCTGGATGATTTTTCATGGAGACAGAATTTTTAGATGTTATTTCGTCTCCTTTAACCAGAATTTGGCTTCTTGTATTCTAGCCATCTGTGACCTGTTATCAATGGCTAATGGCAAGGTTAATTATAGGCTGATGGCAGGAGACTCTCGCTTCTCTAATATGTATTTGATACATATTAATTAAAGAAAATTTTAATTTATTTGTACCCTGGAAGTCAGCAAATATATTTCTTTTACTTTCAGAATTAAGTCGTAACATGGTTTAATGTATTGCTATTTATAGACATGACTTTGGAGGTTCTTTTTATGCACAATATTTTTGTGCAAACTGATTCTGTAATTTGATGCATTTATAAAATCACTTTAATTATCAAAAATTATTTATATGTACTCGCTTGGGGTGATTATGAGTAGTGCAGTTAATTTCACATTTAACATTCATGGGTGTTCATATCAAATAAGAATGGAGAAATCCAAAGACGTTTTCTATTCGAGGTCTACAGACTCTTGGCTGGTAGAAGCTGATTTAAAGGACAGTAGGAACTAGGAATTAAAAATTATTATTTTTTCATTTAAATAACATTTCATCAAATGACAATTTACATTTTTATTTTGGTACTGAGACCAGGACAGAGTAGTTCTTACGTATTATAAAGTATTTTAATAAATATAAATTAATTATATAAAGCAGCATTCTTAGCTTTACTGAAAGGCCATATAACTAATATCAAAGTATTTCAGGTATCCGGACGCTACATATATCCAGACCAATTGACTGGGAATCAAAGCTTCCAGATATATGAGGCTCCACTGTATATTTCTCTGTAAAACTTTGACCCATGGCATGGTCACTCTCTACTCCTGGGAGTCATGATTTGAAAAAAAAAAAATCTTCACAACCTGAGAATGCATGTGTAACAATAAATTAAGTTCTTCAATAGAAGGTTCAATAGATTTTTTCCCCATGTATTCCTATGTTTAACTTTGATTACCGTCCCTCCTTACACTACAGGTTCATGACTCTAACTGAAGTTCTATATGTGAACAAGAGCAGATGTTTGTAAAACATTAAGCCCCCCTTCCCAAAATAATTGAAAATTTTCTAACTCCAAGGGACAAAACTCTTTCCAAAACGACTCAATTGTACTGCAAAGCAAGAAAAAATGCTGTAAATTAAAATTTCATAAATGTTTATTTCTCTCCATCATATGAATTCCTGATATCATAACCGTGTGTTCAAGATACAGATGTGAATTTTAAACGCTCTTTTTGAGGTTAACTAAATAAATATTTAAGGCATATGGTGCCTGAAGATTTTTTGAATATCATTAGAAAATCAGGGTCACATGACTTTCGTTGTCAGAATATATGGTCAGCACATGTCTGTCGGCTGTTCTTAAAAAAAACTGTAGAATAAAGATACATGCATTTACAGCATTTGCTACCTGTTTACACAATTTGTTTAGAAAAAAAATGAATTAAAAAATACTACAATTTCAGACCAACTTAGCCTTAAAAAATTGGAGAGACTTCGCTTCTTTCTTTAAGCAATTAAAAGATTTATATATGTTGTTTTACATTAAATTTTATTTCAAATCTAGATTAAAAAACATGGAAGGTCAAAATGCAGCATATCAAACATATGAACATAGCCTATTTAGTTTTTTATAATTTCATTTATGATCGATCTTAATATTAAAGTGTATATTTTTTCTGAACAATTTCATTTTCTTAAATATACTGAAGTCTAGCCAAATATGTTACTACATAATTAAAACAAATGAATGAGAAACTATTCTTGAGTATTTAAATTGAGAAAATGAAAAAGATAAATGATAGGGAATTTACGAGTTTAGGGGGTATTAGTCCAAAACGAAATATAAACCTTCTACCAAACAAGTAAACTTTTCAATACTGAGCTGATTTGTGTTTTTTAACTAGCCCATGTGCTCAGGTGAGCAGTGTCGCCCATGGGTCTCTTGTTAGGTTTGATTTACTAGGCGTGTGATATTGATCTGTATCAGCCCTGCAGTGCTGATATGGCAATTGTCACCTCAGGCATTATCGCATATATGCAAAAATCCTGTATTTTATTACTAAGAATGTATATGTTATGCATTCTAATCATTGAATCTGAGGCTATTATACCTTTTATTAAAATAAATGACATATTTAATTAAAAGAGAATATTCTTTTAATAAATAAAATTGCTGCACAAATCCTATGCACTTTCTCAACAGATAAAAATGTTATGTAACTTACATAATTTTTTTTACCATATTTCAACTTAAAACTTTATTAATACATGTAGTAACTAAACGATTGCAGTGTCGTCATTTGTGCAGCAATATGATACATGTATATCCTTGGAATATTCTGCATCTATTTATACCTTTTTTCTGTAGAACAAAGAAAGGTATGGCCTTGCGCTGATGCGATTCATTTGATGTTCCTTATAAACTTCAAGAGGTCGATGATGTCATAATAAGATGTTATATTGTGCACTATCGCATGTTGTGGGTGGTACCAAGAATGTATTAACAAACAAGTCTTTTTTGTGTGATAGATATAGCCCATATGGGTTTTAAATAGATTTTTGCATACAAATATATATACATAGCCTTAACTTACTTGCATAAGTGGAGGGCTGAAAATTTAGACATTCTCAGGGAGGGGGCTTTAATTACATGTATTTTCATGCTATTACCTACAGTGATACAGGACCTCTGTTTATACTGTCCCATTCGAAGGACCTGTCTCCACTTCCCACATTGGGATTTGAACCTGCAAGGTAAGGATCAACTCCTTACTTTGCCACTCTATAGCAAATGCTTTTACAACTGTGTCACATTGGTGACTATCATGAAAAGTAGAATATGCAAGCAATCTTAAGAGGAGTATACATATTCAGGTTTGAAATCACAGCCCTTGCAAATAGTAATCGGGCGTAATAACGATTAGATTTTTCAGTGGGAATACATCTACACATAAAACTTCTTTAACATCCCCCTTCCCCCATATCGAGGTCATAGAAAATAGTTTTCTAAAGGTGGGCTATGATCAGGTTTTTATTATTATAGTTTGTTGTATTTTATGTATAGAATAGAGTTCTCAATATAACTTGGCACACAAGTAGACTACACTAAGATACATAATTCTGTGTATGGGATTTTGTCATTATTCTATTTATTGCTTTTGTAAAGTTTTATATCCCAACTGCTTTTTTTCTCTTTCTTTATTATAAGTAAAAACCAGTATAGCTTCAGTCTCGACAGAGACTTCTGGTTCTTATAATGTATTTGTTTATTTGATAGATTGATTATATTTATGACACATTCTTATGAATTAAAAAAGATCGCTTTGATTGCTTTTATTTCACGTTGACATATGTGGTAGGCATCAAAAGCCTGAATGTTAATTCGATGGTCAATACAATCTCCAGACAAATTACACAAGATATACACAACGGCTGAAAATTAAATGTCAATTAAATCAAAATATCCAATCCCAGCCTTAATTTCAGATGATTGACAGGGGTTGTAAGACCAGGTAAATTTGAAGGAGGTGCTTAATACCTCCCCCTTTAAATCAAAAGCATTTTAGAGTAGAGTAGATTCATGCTACTTTGTTCAAGTCGAAGGGGGCCAACAAAGAAAAATGAAACACACAGTAAAAAATCTTGAATTAACTTCATTGAGTGGGTTATTTGGGACCACTAATTTTGTATTTTATTTTTTTTTCATAATGAACTACCATGGTTACATGTTAGAATAGTCATATACAAAAAGAATGGATTTTGAGAGAAAGTAGCAATTTAAAAAGTTTTGTCCAGTCATTTATTTTACTGGTAAATTATATATTTGATAATTTATCAAACTCAGTTTGATGTTTACTTAATCCCTGTCATATTATAACATGTTTTATTTTTCAGATTCTGGGTGTCTGGATAACAGTTCGATTTAGGAACCAAAAAGATCCACGAGCTAATCCTAGCTCATTCCTTTAACTGACAATTTCTACATAAATTTGGGACTGCTTGTAGACATTACATTATTATTATTACAACTTTATATTTGTTGTGGGACTTCACAATAATTAGCTCACCTGAGTTCAAGTATTAAGTAAACTTTTTTTATTAAATGAGGAGTGTCCGTCTGTCTATCCATCATGATAAGTTTGTTGTTTCATTTCCCTTTTTTCATTCAGATTATGACACCATCTTTTATACACAAGTGAGTTAAGGCTAGTTATAGATGTGTCTATGCAAATGAACTTATGAAAATGCACAAAATTTAAATTTATGTTTTATGTACAGAGAAAATTCTAACAAATGTTTTAGCTCACATGAGCTGAAAGCTCAAGTGAGCTTTTGTGATCACCCAGAAAAACTTTAACTTATGTGAAGCATCCTGGGATAGTGTACAATCTAAATTGTTCATTTCAATGAACACTGTTGCCTTTGTTAGTAAAATTAAAAATTTTTGTGAAATATTTTCAAATGCTACTTCTTATACAGTTTTAATTTGATTATCATATAATTTGGCATGCAGGTAGACTACACTAAGATACATAATTCTTTTTATTTGTTTTTGATATCGATGAACGATGTTGCCGTAATTACTAATAATAGAAATTTCTGTGAAATACTTTTAAAATGCTAATCCTCCTACAGTTTTGGTCCGATTTCAGTATTACTTGACACACATGTAGACTGCACTAATATACATAATTCTTTGTATTGTTTTTTGATTTCGATGAATGGTGTTGCCTTGGTTATTAAAAATAGAAATTTCTGTGAAATATTTTCAAAATGCTACTCCAAATACAGTTTTAGTCTGATTATGATATAATTTGGCAAGCAAGTAGACTTCACTGAGATACATAAATATCAGTTTTGTGTTTTTGATGAACGATGTTGCCATGGTAACTAAAATTGAAATTTCTGTAAAATTTTCTGAAAAGCTACTCCTACAATTAAAGTCTTATTTCAGTCTTGCCACAAAAAGAGATTTAATGTCTGTCCGTCAGTCCGTCTGTAAGCTTTTTCGTTCCGGCTCATAACTTAAATATTAGACATAGGATTATCAAACTTTGTCATCTTGGGTAGAAGGTGGGTTGCATGTTAAAATTAGGTCGCTCTGACCTTTACTTAAGTAGTTATAGCCAAATATGGAAAAATCCTTTCCTGTTCATAACTAGAATACTACTAGACTTGGAATCAAACAAACTTGGCCAGTTTATGCATCTTAGTTAGAAAATGTGTCTTTTTACTATTCATTTACAAATTCCAAAAAATATAAGAGAAGTGCAGGTATTCTTTTTGAAAAATTGTTAATTCATGAATAAGCAAATTTTTCAGCATATACTTTTTAATTACAGCAATCTATAACAAATGTAATGTTTGTTATAAGAGAAATTCTACCTCTCCTATGGGTATAATTATCAAGCTCTGGTCAAGAAGAATTTTGAGAACAGAAAATTGCATGTCAAATAAGAGAGAAATTAATGAGTTTAGTGTGAGGAGTAAATGGTAGAGCATCTTTGATGAAGCAGGTGTTATCTATATCCATTGTGAATTGGGCAAATGGGTAAGCCTGTTGGATCCAAAATAGTTCTTGTTGGCTATCCTAAGTTTTAAAATGATTTTTATGAAAAGTAATTAAAACTTATTTGATATATATAGTTAAAACAAATGTTTGTTCCCCCCCCCCCCCCCAACACCAGAACCCCTGAAATTAACAATTTTAGAAGAGGCGTCTCCCCTCATAATATCTTTGTTTGCTTGTTTAATACCCAGATGCAGAGAAGAAGACTTTCAAAGAATTAATGCATTTTCACTATAGAATCAATAGAGCCCCGTCCATACACCAGAACCACTGATCCAGGGGCCATAAAATTCACAGTACAATTTTAAAAGAAGCACCCTTCCTCATGGTAACTACGTATGTACTTTGTTTTTTAATACCCAGCAGCAGAGAAGAAGATTTTTAAAGAATTAATGCATTTTCACTTATTGATCAATAAAGCACCACCCAAAATCAGAACCTCTGACCCAGTGGCAATAAAATTCACAATTTTAGAAGAGACACCCTTCCTTATCATAACAAGAAGTTAGTGACTCAATTGACCTAAAAATCCAACCAACTTACAGCCGAGGTTATATAATAATATTTTTCTAGTTGTCAGGCGGACAGGATTTTCCATATTTGGCTTAATTAAAGGTCAAGTCAGAGCAACCTTCTTTTAATGCCTGGCCAACACACCTTCTACCCAAGATGTATCACCTGACAAAGTTTGATAATTCTAGGTCTCATGGTATTAATGTTATATGAGCCGGTTACGAAAAGGGCTATGAGAAGTCATATATACAAAACACGTCCCATCCTTAGACGGGCATATAAAAACGCATTTGGTTGTCTTATTTTTAATGGATTGCAAAAATAGCATCATTTATGACATCATTATGACCAGTGAGTAAATACAAACGAGACCATATGTTTTGAAAATATCTCTAATATAAACAATTTTCTACAAAACAACAAAAAACAGAAATTATTGTTAGCAAGATGTCCATGGGCCACAATGCTCACCTGTATAACTTTGTCCATGCTTCACCAGATTTTTAAACTTGTAATATCTATTGTGGCCCCAATGTATGCCCACCTTTATCCAAAGATGCCTTGCACCATTTTTTAATTAAATTTCCCAGTGATTCTTGAGAAGTTGAAAATGTGAAGTTTATAGAAAGAGACGGATGGACGTATGACAGACAACGGGTGATCAGAAAAGCTCACTTAACTTTCAGCTCAGGTGTGCTTAAATTACCAAAACAATAGGCTTTGTCCACATTACTCACCTGAGCAACTATGGCCCTGCTCTTAAATTTCTCTCCTTTCTATTCCCATGAAAAACTTTAATCACATATTATGGCCAAAACACATCCCCTGAAGACATTCTTTGAAAAACATGAATCTACAAAACTCGAGGTTGTCTTCACACAGATTTGACTACATGGTTATCATGGCTCCATTGTTCTTGAAAAGATTTTTGTTTAAAATGTTATATATTTATTGAATTGGATTGAACAGAAAGCATAAATGCCTATGATTGTTCTCTCCATAACATGACAAGATTTTAAAAGAATTATCCTTTATATTTCTTTGTAAAGCTTTGTTTGCCCATTGTGGCCATCCTGGGCCTACTGGTCATGATATTAACAAACTATTTCTTCACTATCTGAGGATTCCTTTATGTATATAGGACTTATCCATAGTTTTCTAAAGGTGGGCTATGATCAGGTTTTTATTATTATAGTTTGTTGTATTTTATGTATAGAATAGAGTTTGAAAAACTGTATTTATTTTAACTCGCATGAGTTGAAAGCTCGTGGGAGCTTTTCTGATCACATTTTGTCTGTTGTCCTTCTGTAAACTTAACATTTTTTACTTCTCAAGAACCAGTGGGCCAATTTCAACCAAACTTCCTACAAAGTATTTTTGAGATAAGGGGATTCAAACTGTTCATTTATAGTGAAAATTTAATGGCATCTTTTAAATATCTTTTCATGAAAAGGAACCAAAGGGCCAGAAAATGAAACTTATATGAAAGCTTTATTGCAAAGTCTAGATTCAAGAATGTAGGGTAAGGCGACATTGGGAAATCTAAGTTTTGCATACACATAATACATCTAAGTTTTGCATACACATAATATTAATGGGAAAAAACTTTTTAAAAATCTTCAATGAAATTCAAAGAAAAAAATTTAAAATCTTTAAAATACCATGGAAGCATTTATAGGTGGGGTAGATTACAGTTTGTTTAAATTATAACCCTTTGAAGGAAGGGAGGGGCCACAATTTGGTTCTTTAAAAACGTTCTTGTCAAAAAAGGGCACAGCTATATTTAAATGAAAACTCCCCAGGTAATGTATTATCAGATTTGTTCAAATCAGGACCCTTTGGGGTAGACCAGGGACACGAAGGGCTAACATTTAGTTTTACAAGAGATGTGTAGGAAAATTCATTAAAAATCTTCTTGATAAAAACAGCATGTTAGACCTATTTATATGAAATTGTCTTCCAGTGGTGTTGATTGAAGTTTGTTAAAATTATTACCCTGAATAGGGTGTTGCAAAAAATTTACATAGAAATATACTGAAAGGAAAAAAATAACGCAGGGTAGCATAACAATCAAAATTTTTGGACCCCATGACTGAAAATTGGTAAGATGAGAGTGTTAATTCTATGCACCAAAATCAGTGTTCAGAATTACTCAAGTGTGAAATACATGTATATGACGTCACGTAGGGAAAATGCTAAAAAGGCCCAAAACACGTGCAAATTGATGAAGACGAGTGTGTCAACAAATCTTGTTGTACCATTTGATGCACCTGAGGTAAACACATTGTTTTTAGCTCTACTGGTCAGAGACCAGAAGAGCTTATGCGATAGTAATGCATCAGGTAAGCCCCAATTTCCAATGCTTATATACCTATGCAAAACATTTGTGTTGCTAAGACCCCCTTCCCGGTACCGATGCCTATGCTACACCCAAATATGTATTTGCTCAACTAGTATGACGTTGAAAACTTGCAATAAATGTTAAGTATGCATATAAAATGCATGCATATTGGAAAAATTAAGTACAAAAAATCATTTAATAGAGAAAGAATTTTCAAAGTATGGAAGAATAAAAATCGCTCACTTTCACATCCTTAAGTGACCTCATCACCACTTATCAAACAGGTTCAATTATTCATCATACCTAAAATTTGCAAGAATATTGACCAAGCCATACACATTTTTTCAAAGTGCATTAATATGGTAGATATTAAAGCACTTTGAAAAGAAATTTTATTTTTTCAAAGTGCGTTGATGTCGTCCCAAATTTTACGCACTTTGAAAATTTTTTTCAAAGTGCGTTGTAACAGCGGGGCAATATAGATTATATGGTGAAAATGCATTATTTCTTTGAAAATCTTCATCTCTGCTCCTGGGTATTAAATGAACCGAGTACATAGTTATGATTAGCAAGAGTGCCTCTACCAAAATTATGAATTTTATGTCCCCAAGTCAGGGGTTCTGGTCTTAAGGCGGGGCTCTATTGATTATATAGTGAAAATGCATTAATTCTTTGAAAATCTTCTTCTCTGCATCTAGGTATTAAATAAACTAACTAAGTACAAAGTTTGATGAGCAAGAGTCCCTCTACCAAAATTGTGAATTTTATGGCCCCATGGTCCGGGGTTCTGGAGTTAGGGCGGGGCTCTATTGATTTATTATATAGTGAAAATACATTAAATCTATGTGATCAAACTAAGCAAATTTTGCTAAGTGTATAGTTATGATAATCAATGGTGCCTCCTTAATATTGTGAATGCCATAGCATCTAGCTTAAAACGTTAACCAAATTCAATCATTTGAAAGTTGTTGCATGATGCTCAGGTGACCTATAAAGCCCATTGGCCTCTTGTTTGTTATAAATCTCATATTGATACATTAGGTTTGCCTTTACATAATACAAAATATCATTTATATTTTCATCTCCGTTTTCATATCTTAGCTTCATTTTTATCTTATACATAAAAATGCTATGCAAGATAATAGATAATTCAGTGAAATAGTAGTTTTGTTTTCTTCATAGAAAAACCCCAATACAATATTATTCCATTTTATATTCAAATTCAGACGGTTTTCTAGATTTGCTGAAAATCATTTCTTCATTTCTACAATAAAGAATTTTGAATTTTGTGTTTTGTGTCTTCAAGTGTATGGAAAGCCAACGGAATCAAAATTCCAACTCTGTAATTCATAATTTGTAAACACTGAAACATTCATTTTGTAAATTGTAAATCATGATTTCATAATTTGTTGATTGTTCTATCACAATTTGTTAATTGAAAATTATCCAACATAACTTGTAAAATGTAAATGCAAGTTATGTCAATGATCACGTGTAATTCGTAGACTTGCGATTTGTCATCTTGTAAAATGTCAATTGTACTTTCGTGATTTGTAAATTATGCAAGGTTGCATATTAAGACGAAAGAGGGCGCTATACGGGTGGCAAGTTATTTCGCCCCAAAGCTTAGAAGATCCTCTACCTGCATGTACGAGTATTATTTGTCTTCAATATATCTCTTAAGCTGTTTACAAATGAAATACAGAAAAAGAACAGTTTCCTGAATCTAAACACACAGGGTTCCCCCTTCCCGCTTTTTAACACAATTCACAAAGTGGACATTTATTCGATACATTCCTATTCCATTTTTGAACATTTTTGTTATTATTAAGTAGATTTTGTAATGGCTTATAATTAAATTATGCTTATTGTTATCTTTTATTTCGTAATTTTTGATTGATAGATGTGTGTCTTGTTTTCCTCAAAGCTAAAGTTAAAACTTCTCGACCAAAATTTCTCAGAGTAAGGTTTTATAAAAAAAAAATTATAAGAAAAATATGTATTATTTTGCAACTTATTAGGTTTATCGGTAATCTTTGTTTATTTTCTAACAAAATCATCGTTTAATTTCTATGTTCATATAAGCTCCTTTTGAAACATCGTGATGATTTTGTATGGTTTTTTTTTTTTAGAATATTGTATTCACTTATTGAAGCTGACATGAACTCTTAAAAAGGCATCAATTTTCATCTTTGTACGACTTACTTCATTCCTGTACGCCCTTGTCCGCCATATTTCTTCGGGGGGGGGGGGCACTTTCAATTTTCTATCGACGGCTTTATACAATGAATAAGAAAAAAAAGTTGGGCTGAGAGAACTTCTACTGGTCTTCTCCTTTTTCCCAATGAGGTTAAATGAGTACATGTAAATTAAAACGTTTTTCGAAAGAAAAAAATAATACAAATTGTTTCTCTCAATTACTAAGATCTCATATGTGGAACGGAGCGGATCAAAAACCCTTGACTTGAGAAGATGGTAAAATCTAAGTATAGAGTTTTTGTTTTATACATATTTTTTTCAAAGTGCGTTAAAAGTCCCCATGGCAGAAATATTTATGTACATTCTTAACGCACTTTGAAATATTTTTTCAAAGTGCGTTGAGTGTGTCCCAAATTTAACGCACTTTGAAATTTTTTTTCAAAGTGCGTTGAATTTGTCCCAATTTTAACGCACTTTGAAAAAATTTTTCAAAGTGCGTAATTTTTTCAAAGTGCGTTGCCACACCCCGCCCTAGCACCCCTGACCCTGGGGCCATGAATTTCACAATTTTGGTAGAAGACTCAATGCTGATTACAATCATGTCAACAGTTTGACTGCTTGATATCCAGGAGTAAAGGAGAAGAATTTTTAAGATTGCACTATTTATAGTGGTTTTGGTCCCACCCCTCGGGCCCCAGTGGGCAGGGACCATGAAATTCACAATTTTTGTTCCCCTTCACCAATAAACGCTTTATGCCAAATTGGTTGAAATAGATTGAGTGGTTGCAGAGAAGAAACTGAAAATGTTCAAATGTTAACGCACGACGAACGACGCACGACGACGGACGAAAACAGATAGCAATAGGTTACCTGAGTTTACTTTTAACCATGTCAAAATAAAATACAATTATACTGCGTTAAAACCTTGTACACAAAATGTCTTCATTCATTACTGTTTCGGGAGGATTGTAACATATAAAAGTAGATTCCCCAGAACAGCACGTGTACGTGTAGCATGTCTATGGGATGCTTCCTGTCTGTCATATCAAGTAGGTGTTATATACAATTTTAAGAATGGAGCTCAGATATGCTTCTTCCCATACATTGTACCAAGGTTTGTGTATATTTGAATTTTCTAGTTCTCTATGCAAATAGATAAGACGCGCTACCGAGAAGCCACGGATGTTTGTCTGTTAAGTGTTACGTTACACAAAGAATGTTACGTTCGTAAAAATATGAAGTGTCCTTATCCTAGATTTTAAACACATATCACTTGAATACTTCTAATTAGTATGTGTATTTTATCATGAACTTGCAACCTTTTCACTACCTCATAAACTCCTCAGAGGATGACTGCACTTAACGCTGTATTTTGGGTGTTGACTAGATGTAAGGAATCTCATGCATGACGTCACCGTTTATGTGCACAAATTTCGTATAAAGAAGAAAATCTCCGCACATAATCCGGATAAAATTTCCTTCCTGTTTTAGCTGACCTAGAATTTAGCATAACTGAGGAAGAGAGAAAAATAACGAAAAATCAATAACCTGGATATATTTTCACTGAATATTCGATTGAGTTTAAGCATTTTAAAAAGATTACCACGCATGCACAAAAAAGCCAGGATAGTTTATTTCCAAAATAAGCCACCCTTATTTGAATCAAATATGGTCCCCATTTAATTAATCAGTTCAGGGACAGTTAGTATATATAGGTTCCTGATAAAGTTAATAATTGTTATTATCATGACTTTCTAGCTATTTCAAATTATGCACGTGCTGATTATATGTCAAAGATAACGATGAATAAAAAAATTGATAAAAGAAACCGACACAATGTTTTTACATGAATGAAAAATAAAAAAAAAACCTAAACTTAAATAAGACCTGTCTAAATCCTTTCAATCTCATGTCAATGTAGTAGAAGTAGCATGCATTAAATCTCCTGTCAACCTACCTAGGATGCACTTGGTGTGACTGACTTGATGGGGACGTAGCTGGGGGAAGACGTACAGCCGAAGTGAGAAAAATTAACTTACCTGAGGAAAAAAAAATTACCAAGCCCAAAGGGAATTAATGAAAAAAGAAAAATAGTATATATACTGCAAAATTCTTATTCATGTGTACGCATGTGTAAGGGTGTGTCTTAATTTGTGAGGCTGGGGGATGGTAGGCCATAAAATTCCTGTTACAATGCATGGAATAAAGTGTCTTTTTTCAAGCAACAGTTTACGATCTTAAACAAAATTATTCGGTCGCACGAATATATTGTCGCTTCTGCTCGTGCGCCAATTGTGAAAGGGCCTTAATTTAACTAATATGTCCGAATTTTGATGAGATATTATGTCTTAGGACAGATGAAAAACAATACCAAATAAATTAAGGATTTATTTATATTGTAAGTGTCATTAAACTGCTAAAGGTCAATCAGAATAATTCAGCCTAAAAGCTGTTTATGGTATGCAAAAAGAAAGTTATCATAAATAAAATTGCTTGGCGGAAAACTTGAGGGGTTGTATATGTGCGCACATCAGGGGAACATGCATATTGCATCTTGATAGCCAATCAAATCCGGGGCAAATATATGCGTATAATTTTCAGGATGGAATCAATTCCCAGCACTAAAAACGGTTTAAATTCAATTACATGTATTTTCCTGTCTTTTTTCTTATCGTAATCATTATTACAATTCCTTGGTTATTTTATTATGTACCAATTTTTTTTTTTTAAATCTCGTTTAGTCTCCTTGTTTTCCTGGCTAACAAATTTTGGAATATATTTAAAACCGTCCAAAATTTAGTTTAGGACTGTTAGACCTATATGAACTGTAAATAACTTACAAGTGTTATTTTTTCTATATTTTATAAAAGAAGATCTTAGTGTAAAAGCTAAATGCAAGTGTTTTACATTTTTCATATGGAAATTTGATTCATAGAATTCGAAATTAACAAATATTTGAGAGTACAAGCTTGCGACCAGTAAGAAAGAAAATTGCAGGTACCGCCTTTGTATTCATTTGTCCACTTTATGGCTCCTCTTTTCTCCTGAATTTCAAATCTACGTTACCTTTTTCTATGCTTTTAAATTGATGATCAATATCATGATGACTTTGTGAAGAATTTTAACAATTTTTTCTATGTATTCCTATGCAAAACCTTGATTAGCCAATGTTGTCACACCCTTGCAATTGCCCAAGGGGTCATGATTTGAACAAAATTGAACCTTTCCTTTCAGACGATGTTTCTGCATGAGTTTCATCTTTCATGGCTCAGTGAATCTTGAGAAGAAAATTTTTAAAGATTTTCCCGATGTTTTCCCATGTTAAACTTTGATACCCCATTGTGGCCCCACTCATCCCCGGGGGGCATGATTTGAACAAACTTGAATCTACACTACCTTAGGATGATTCCACATGAGTTTAATCTTTCCTGGCCCAGTGGTTCTTGAGAAGAAGATATGTTGAACTTTGTTGTTATTCAAATATTTTAGGGTGGTTTTTGCCCAATTCAAAATTTTTGACTTTCCATGTAAATCTCAATGGTTACTGACACGGCCTCTTAATTGATTTAATGATTAGTATCTGTAATTGTGCGTGTTGCATTTAAAAATTGCAAATTGTCGATAGTTGCCATGGAAACAGAGGGAAAGTGAAAATTCATTACTTTGATTTTTTAAAATCAAAGTACTGAAAGGACCGATACGATTTAATTGTTGTCAAAGCTTAGCTAATGGATATTGTTTTAGTGATGAAAAAATAAAAGTCTTGACAAGTTCGGGGTGACATACGCTATTTCTGGCAATAGCAGACTTTCTAGTTATGTCGTCCCGATCAAAGTCGGGGACGACATATTCCGATTGTACGCATGTTTTTGTTACACTGGCTGTTTCTCGGAGATGGCTGGGACAATCCTCTTCAAACTTTCCTCAAAGGACGATCACTGGTTGTAGTTGTGTTGTGTGGTCATTCAGTTTCAAAATGTCTTCCGTTGCCATAGAAACCTGCAAAAAGCTACGAATTTTGTCCGCGAGTGTTCTCTCTGATCCCTTGGACATTCGTCATGAAATTTTACTGATTAAATGATTAGTATCTGTAATTGTGCGTGCTGCATTTAAAAATTGGAAATTGTCAATAGTTTCCATGGAAACAGGGGAAAAGTGAAAATTCTTTTACTTTCATTTTTAAATCAAAGTACTGAAAGTACTGAAGGGACTGATATGAGTTGATGGTTTTCTAAGCTTAGCTTATAGGTATTGTTTTAGTGATGAAAAAAAAATGAAAGTCTTGTCCAGTTCAGGGCGACATAAGCTATTGCTTGCAATAGCAGACTTTCTATTTATGTCGCCTCGAACGAAGTCGGGCGACATATTGCGATTGTACGCATGTTTTTGTTGTCCAGGCTGTTTCTAGGAGACGATTGGGACAATATTCCTGAAAGGAAGATCACTGGTTGTAGTTGTGTCATGTGGTCATTCAGTTTCAAAATGGCTACCGTTGCCATGGAAACCTGCAAAAAGCGACGAATTTTGTCCGCGAGTGTTCTCTCTGGTCCCTTGAACATTCGTCATGAAACTTTTTTTATTTTATTGATTAGTAGTTGTAGTTATGCGATTCGCATTTAAAATTTTGAAATAATCGATTATTGCCATGGAAACCAGAGGAAAGTGAAATATCTTTAACTTTGATTTTTAAATCAAAGTACTGAAAGTACTGATAGGAGTTGATGATTTCCAAGCTTAGCTAATGGGTATTGTTAAAGTGATACAAAAAAAATGAGAGTCTTGTCCGAAATTATCAATAGCTGCCATGGAAATAGGGGAACAGTTCGGGGCGACATAAGCTATTGCTTGCAATAGCAGACTCTCTAGTTTATTTTTACAATCGTTCAATGTACTGAATATTTCACAATAGAATATCGGTAATGACTTAGATATTTGTTTTATTTCACCTGTACTTGTTGTATTTGTCTTAATAAGATACTATGTTGAAACGAATTTTCTTGCAACACAAGATGTAAAGAAGGACTTTGAATAAAGATGATTTTTTTTTGTTGAAAATTCGTGTAACCCATGCGACCTTGAGCGCTTTCAGTTTACCTTTATGACACGCATTATGCACCATGTTGTCAACCTTTACGGTGAATATAGACAGGCGTTCGACTTGCGATCAGTTTATTGCAAGAAAAAAAGTTGAGGAAAAGTCAAGACAGTGGATATCGTGGTAGTTTAAGCAATAATCGGTTTCACATTAGTTGTATCAATGTGATATATCTATTTACAAAATAGAAATACACGACCCGTGTTTGTGGAAAATAATTAAACAGACAATGTAAATGAGAAAGTATTTTGCATATACTCAATATACGCGGTTAGATATGGCAAGAAATTTGTACTGGGTTTTTAGGTGAGGTGTGTTTTTATGATTTGCTTGAAATATTGCCGGAAACTTTTCGAGTCACCAATTTTGATTATGGCGATGTAGGCCTATTAGATTTATTGCTCATTCTAGACAGAGCTTCAATCGCAGAATTGATTTATTAAAATGTTGTCAATTTTCGTTCAAGTTAAGCCTACTTTTAAAGTGTTTTGCTGCTTTTGTCTGTGTTACGCATATTGCTGCAATGTAAGTTTTTCAATGCAACAGAATTTCCTACAGAAGAATTCAAGGTGCATCAGATCACTTTACACAGGAAGAAGGATCAGGACGGATTTCTTCGCTTATTCAAATTTTCTTCTAGTATCTAATAAAGATAATTATGGTAAAAATGCAAGTGTTTGTGATGTTTTCTTTGTGCCTTTTAGAAATAAAGTTTAGATACAATAACATGTATACAGGCCTAAAAAATATGCTTGTTTCCTGTAACATGACTGACCCATTAACCCCCCCCCCCCCCCCCCCCCCCCCCCCCCCCAGTTGTGGATTTTTTCACTGGCAAAGGCTTGTGTATTAATATGAAGAAATTAGGTCAAGAAAACAAAACCGACTCCCAGCTATTTGTGACATTAAATGAACAATGTATGTGATGTAATTAAGAATATAGAGAAAGAAAATATATGTGATTACAACTTTACCCTGAAATTAAACAGTGAGATCCAACAGGAGTTTGAAAATGATGGTTACACCCTATTGTTCTACTCAGAAATGAATCAAATATGTTATAAATTTTAGCTTATTTGTTAACATACAATATAAATGTCATTAGGGGCGACTTCGATTTGTAACCGAGTATTAACTCTTGGTTGACGTCACATGACCGGATGTTTACACCAACATGGTTTTCAAGCGAACTCGTATGAGTTTGATAGCAGTTTGAAAATACTGGCATTCATGTTTGCTCTGTATGATAATTTTATCAATAAAGTGACGATTTTGTGCATTTTTTTATTCTTAGAAATTCAGGCTCCAAGACCATAAACTGAGCATCAAATTTAGATTTTGAATATTCTAAAAATTGTTTAACGAACATGCTTAAAAAACTTTCAAGTGCACTGTATTTGAATACAAACATAACTTGAAAATATTTGTTCATTAAAATTCATTTTAATTATTATTATTTTAATCTAATTTCTTTAAACATTTCATTATTAAACTGCATTAAATGCATACAACATTTACCTATTTAAAAGAAATGTACTTTGGGAAAAAATGAATGAGAATTTCAATTTTTTTGCCGTTAACTTTTGATTATTTAATATTTCTTAATGAAAAAAGTAAATCAAACATCATTCTGTTACATTATAAACAATGCATACTTGTTTGTTTTCAGTACTTTTTTCAAATTAGTTTTTTTTCCTGCATAAGATTTAAAAGACGGTCAAATAGGTCCATTTTGACATTATCTGTTGAGTTAATTTTTTTCAATAGATTTTGTTGCAGTTGAAATGTATTTTTTTTCCAAGCTCAGAATTTTTTTTTGGTTTCATATTTGAATTTATGTTTCTGCTGTTCTTGGACAGTAAGCCTGAAAAATCTAATCAAATAAACATCTTAATAAGATACTATGTTGAAACGAATTTTCTTGCAACACAAGATGTAAAGAAGGACTTTGAATAAAGATGATTTTTTTTTGTTGAAAATTCGTGTAACCCATGCGACCTTGAGCGCTTTCAGTTTACAATCAATGTCAACAATTCCTATCCCTCTTTCAATCTGTTTTCCGATTAATATATTTATTTTTATCCGTTCTTTTTTCCCATAGAAAATTGAATCTTTATAATTTTGATTGTTTCGTTTTTAGGATATTGAAAAATAGATTAACTATAGTATATTTTTGTTAATGCTAAAGTATTAATGACTGTACTTTTTTCCATATACATGTTGTATAGTTTCTTTCTGGTGTTCCACATTGTAAGTCGTTTTTCTTATTCATCGACTTTTTCTGTCCATTTTTTTTTTATAGCACTGATCAAAATCATGACCTATAGGCCTTTTTATATATTCCTAAGCATCTTACGGGTGCATTAGTAATATTTATATCGTAAAATTTATCATATCTGTTTTTCAAGGGCCCTAATAATATTCCTTCAGATTTATTCTTATTGAGTTGTATTCCTGCCAAATTGTTCGATTAAATTTATTACGCTTTTTATAGATTTTATATCTTGTAAAAAGAGCGATGTATCGTCTGCGTGTTGAAGGATTTTTATTTCTTGAAACATAAAGTCATTAGTAAAACCTTTTAATCCTGGTGAATTGTGTAATTTTTAGCTCAAGTGAGCTTTTCTGATAATATTTTGTCCGGCGTCCGTCTGTCTAGCTGTCCGTCTGTCTGTAAACTTTTCACATTTTCGATTTCTTCTCAAAAACCACTGGGCCAATTTCAACCAAACTTGCCACAAAGTATCCTTAGGTAAAGGGGATTCAAGTTTGTTTAAATGAAGGGCCAATCCCTCTTCCAAGGGGAGATAATTATAAATAAATGAAAAATTAATGGCATCTTTTAAAAATCTTCTTCTCAAGAACCACTGGGCCAGGAAAGATGAAACTCATGTAAAAGCATTATAAAGGTAGTGTAGATTCAAGTTTGTTCAAATCATGACCCTTGGGGGTAGGGGGGGGGGCCACAATGGCTGATCAAAGTTGTACATAGGATAATATGGGAAAAATCTTGAAAAATCTTCTTCTCCAGAACCACTGGGCCAGGAAAGTTGAAACTCTTGTGGAAGCATCCTCAGGTAGTGTAGATTCAAGTTTGTTCAAATCATGACCCCAAGGGGTAGGGCGAGGCCACAATGGCTGATCAAAATTTTATATAGGAATATATAGGAAAAATCTTGAAAAATCTTCTTCTCCAGAATCACTGGGCCAGGAAAGATGAAACTCATGTGGAAGCATCCTCAGGTAGTGTAGATTCAAATTTCTTCAAATCATGACCCCCAGGGGTAGAGCGGGGCCATGATGGGTGGTTAAAGTTTAACAAAGGAATACATAGGGAAAATCTTGAAAAATCTTCGTCCTTAACAACCACTGGTCCAGAAAGGATATGACCCCTTGGGTAGGATGGGCCACAAATTCTTATCAAGAATTACTGAGTTAGAAAAGATGAAACTTATGTGGAAGCATTCTTAGATAGTGTAGATTCAAATTTGTTCAAATCATAACATCCATGGGTTGGGAGGGGCCTTGACATTGAAAGGGGCAAGTTATATATGGGATTATATGGGGAAAAGAATTAAATAATTCTTATTATTTAAAATAATCCTTTAAATATTACTGGGACTTTGAATACTGTTATGAATAAAAAAAAAATAAAATTATAAAAACTAGCTAAACACCGATATTAAGTAAATTTCCTTTGTTTAGAATTATTTAATTTAATCGGGTTCGATATCCGATTACATTGAAAACGAGGCTTTCTGTTGCGGCCATATTGGAAGATTCAAGACAGTGGATATCGTGGTATTTAAGCAATAATCGGTTTCGCATTAGTTGTATCAAGGTAATGTGCTGTATTTACTTACAAGAGAGAAATACACGACCCGTGTTTGTAGAATATAATTAAACAGACAATGTAAATGATATGCGCGGTTAGATTGGCATGTGGCAAGAAATTTGTACTGCGGTTTTAGGTGAGGTGTGTATGCTTGAGCCTTGAAATATTGCCGAGAACTTATCGAGTCACCAATATTGATTATGGCGATGTCGGCCTATTTAATTTATTCCTCATTCTAGACAGAGCTTCAATCGCAGAATTTATTCATTAAAATATCCATCATGGGCAATATTTCCGTTCAAGTTAAGACTATTTAAAGTGTTTTGCTGCTTTTGTCTGTGTAATGCACATAGCAGCGAGGTGAGTTTTTAATGCAGCAGTATTTGTTATAGAAGTACACAAGGTGCATCACTTTACACAGGAAGAAGGATCAGGAAGGATTTTGCTTATTCAAATTTTCTTCGAAGTGTCATAGTATTAAATAAAGAAAATTATGGTAAAAATGCAATTGTTTGTGATGTTTTTTGTGCCTTTTAGAAATAAAGTTTAGATACAATAACATGTATACAGGCTTAAAAAATATGCTTGTTTCCTGTAACATGACTGACCCATTCAAATCACCCACGGCTGTGGATATTTCCCCTTGGTAAAGGCCTATGTAGAAGTAACAATATACCATGAAATTATACAGTGAGATCAAATATAGGAGTTTGTAAATGATGGTTACACCCTATTGTTCTACTCAGAATTGTATCAAATATGTTGTAGAGTTTAGCTTATTTGTTAACATTCAATATAAATGTCATTAGGGGTCTTCGATTTGTAACCAAGTATTGACTTGGTTGAGGTCACATGACCAGATGTTTACACCAACATGGTTTTCAAGCGAACTCATATGAGTTTAATAGCAGTTTGAAAATAATGGCATTCAAGGTTGCTATGTCAGGGTTTGAAATTAACTCATGTCCGTAAGTCCGAGACTAGTAAAAATTGTGTCAGACTAGCAGACTTTATAAGGTACTAGTCCGCATGGACTAGTGCAAATCCGGAAATAAGTCTTGATTCTGTTCACATTTTATTAATTTTATTTCCGAGTCTCTTGGGATCGTTTGAAAATAAACGAGAGACGCAACTGAGATAAAGCGTTTTCTACATTGTGATCAATAGACAAAGACGTGACTATGAGGAGATTTCTGAAAGTTGAAAACCCCTTTTTCTTTCACCACATGCTTCCAACTAATGTGTGGACACATATTTCATTGAATAATTCTTATTGATAAAATTTTAAGATTGTTATTCTTTTTACATACTATAGGGCGGACTAGTGGAATAGTTTGCGGACTAGTGGAAGCTAGAAGTCACCAGTCCATGCGGACTAGTGCTAAAAAAACTTAATTTCGAACCCTGTATGTACGAGAATTTTACCAATAAAGTGACAATTTTGTGCGTTTTTTGATTCTTAGAAATTCAGACTCCAAGACCACAAACTGAGCATAAAATTCAGATTTTGAATATTTAAAAATTATTTTACAAACATGTTTGAAAACTTCAAGTACAATGTATTTGAATACAAACATAACTTGAAAATTTTGGTCCATTTAACAATTTATTTTATCGAGGCTGGGGTGTGGCAGCCATTTTCAGACTATTTTGGTCTCCTTTAAAAGAAGAGCTCCATATAAAGATATACAAAAATGATCAAATTTTAAAACTAAAATGTACATATGAATTTCTTCTTTGTCAAATGATAGTTGACAGCTTTAAAAGATACTGTATCTAAAAAAACTAAGTTAAATCTGGTGGTTAATCTATGGTTAATTTGTTGACCCACAGCCTCCTTAATCTTATTATTTTTTTTACGTATCATTATTAATCTGTATAATGCATACAACAATTACAATTACCTATTTAAAAAAAAAGTACTTTGGAAAAAAAAATGAATGAGAATCTAATCAAACTTTTGATTATTTAATATTTCTTAATGAAAAAAGTAAATTAACATCTGTTACATTATTAACAATGCATACTTGTTTGTTTTCAGTACTTTTTTCAAATTAATTTTTTTTAGTGCATATTAAGATTTAAAAGACGGTTAAATAGGTCCATTTTGACATTATCTGTAGAGTTAATTTTTTTTTATATAGGTTTTGTTGCAGTTGAAATGTTTAAATAAGTGTGTGTGGTTGATTTGAGTTTAATATAGGAAACTGGTATTTTACAACACTTTTTTGTCAATAGATGATTCGAAAAAGAAAGGTTAATGCCACTTTTGTTTAGTATTGTCCAATTGTAGTTGTTTTGAAAGAAAAAGTATTATAGTAAAACAACAAAATAGAAAAACATGATTGATTACACATTTACCTCTGAAATTCCACTAAAAATTTACTTAAATTACACCCTTGCCATGAAAAGGGTAGGCAGGTCTG
>PRKT01002121.1:6653-24772 GCA_003671525.1 Saccostrea glomerata | reverse complement strand
GTCTTCCCTCCCCAAAGTCTAAGGTTGGAGTGCTCGAGGAGTTAGTATTGGCGCGAATGCGCAGTAGACATAGAAAAACCTGTTTAACCACTCACACACCCGAATACTCTCACTGACCACTCACCCGTATAAATGAATGAATGAATGAATAAGGCAGTGAATGAACGTAGTAAATTCCGTAGTGACGACGGAATTCACTAGTTACTATAATAATATGATGCCTTATAATAAGATATGAAAATGATATGAATGATAATTAGTAATATTAATTAATTAATTATAATTCACCCTGTGACAGTGATATTCAAACGTTTTGATGATCACGACATCACTCTTTACCTGCTCTATAGTTAATCAAATTTAAATAAAACACGCAAACAATCGATTTATTAAGTATTACTTTAAATTAAAAATATTGATTTAATCTTTATATTATGTGTTCAGCTAATTAATAGTTAAATATGTAAATAAACAGTTGTGAAAACTTTTTATTGATTGTTGTTGTGTTTTTATTCCAATTCAATTAATTATATAGAAGGTTAGGTAATAAAACACTTATTCAATGACTACTCGGTGAAACAGTCAAACTGTTGTCCCTCGGTAGTGGGGGAGACCTGGGAAACTGTTGCCCGAGGCCGAAGGCCTCGGGCAACAGTTTCCCAGGTCTCCCCCACTACCGAGGGACAACATTTTGACTGTTTACCTCGTAGTCATTAAATAAGTGTATAATATTACATTTATTTTCAGAATATGGACTTCATGGACAAAGATGAAGATGATAAGTCAAACAACAAAACAAGAGCCAGTGCTATGAACGTGAGTATACTAATGAAGATTCTTTGAATTTTCACAAAAGGTACATTTGTAGAAGCATGTCCTCTTGTCGATATTTTTTAGATACATTTTAAAAAAGAACCGATAAAGGTATACAAAAAAGCTATACAAAAACAATCTATTAAGATGATAATTATTAAAATATGTTTCAGACCCTCAAACTTGTGGTGGCCATTATTTGTGTTGTAGTTGGAATATCAGCAGTGGTGGTACTGGCAGTAAGATATAGCAGTCCTACTTCTGATAAAAACACAGGTAAGCAGAGAAAGAGAGAGAGAGAGAGGTTTATCTAATTTTCTTTTTTAAGATAATTTGTCATATAACTTTAATTATGTACATTATTTTTATTACTGTAGATAGAAATAAACTTGGTAAGTAATTAATTATAATCATTAGCAACCTTTTATTTTTAAAATCATTTTTTAAATTCACTACAATATAAATATTAAAGAAAATGTCTATTTTCATTATTACCTAACAAATCGTACAGTTATTCATTAAGTTATCATGATTTAAAAAGTACAAGAAATTCAAGTTATTACTGTTCTCTTGGGTTTATTTATGTGTCGTTTAGATTGTACACAAAATCCAAAGTCTCAGAAGCTGAAACTAAATTCTACCATCGAAATAATTTGTTTCTATCCAAGTGATATACCTTTGAACAATTCGGCAGTGAGTTTAGAATTCATACCAATAATTGACTTAAATCAAACAAAAAACATCCTTGTCATAAACATTACACTTGAACCAAATGTCTTCCACGTGGGACGTTGGAAGATTGAAGTTTACAAGTCTTCAGCTGCAGTAAAGTTTCATGGAGACCTAATTAAATGTGGCGGGAAAGGTTTTTACAACATAACTCTTTATACTGCTGAAGCGACAGCAAAGAGACCTTTAAACAGTCAAGTGGACATCAAATATGAAAGTAAGATATCTTAAATGAAGATATTTTTAGAATTGCTTCGTAAAGTAATTTAGGTAGTGATACAGTCGTACCTCACAAACAGTTACACACACTCTCACACTTACAAACACACTTAGCATTGTACAAAGAATAAGGACTCTGTACAATAATTTAGAAAGTAATACACATACGCACATGCACTCCGCGCACTTTTTAAACTCACAGGTTTTTCGCACAAATTAACGTCACATTGTAATAATGCAAAATTATGTAGCGAGGCAAGATATATTTTTTTGAATTATCTATAACTTATTTTTTTATTTAAATTCACCAGTTTAAAACATTATTCACACATATTAATTGGTAAGATTATGTTTTGCTTTTGGGTGAAAGATTATGGCAGTTTCGACATAATTTTTTATGTGACCTTAATTTGTGCAAAGAACGTGTTATAAAGCTTAAAAAGTGCGCGGAGCTGTACACACACACCCTTACATGTACAAACACATCCTTTTTTTTGCAAAAAAAAAAACCAGAAATATAACAAGGCTTTACATGTATTATTGACGAAACACGCATTTGATGCATTACTGCATTACGTATCTCACAATTATAATTCACATTCAGATCTGTCTGATTAATTACAGTCTCAATACCAATGTTAATTAAATACATTTAATTTCATTTGGTGAAAGGGAATATAAGAGTAGTTCGTGTAAATAATTATCATAAATGACTGAGACATTTTTGCATTGTATCAAAGAAACCATACGTGCACTTATGATCTGTACAGATTTGACATGTCCAGAGTTAAAAAATCAAATAATGATTTAACATAATTTACACTGTACCATTCAATTGACTGAACGGTGACTGGAAAATCCCACAAAATGTAACTCAATGGCGGGATGACTGCTATTCAGAAACCTTCCAATGAACATTCAGTAACCACTCAGTCATGTTCATCCAGTGTAGTGTCCATGCAGTATGCTGGGGTTAACAGGCTTCAATTATTTTCAAAAATCATCGATGTAATTTACCTTTGATTTTTTAATTAATATTATATATGATTGTAGGTGAAGCGTCATATAAGCAGACGGATATATTAAAATCTGAGAAGAACAGTCTTTACGAAATCACATGTTCAACTTCCGGTTACCCACCGGCGATAATCATCCTACAGAGGACTTTACAGAATAATACCTACCCTCTTAACAGTGTAAACTCTTCATGTGTCGTAGGATGCAACGAAAACGATGGTTGGTCTTCTCGGTGCACTGGAAGTATTCCCAAATATTCTGTGAGGTCTCTGGATGAAATTACATGTCGATACATCCATTGAAGATGAAGGATTGCACAATTTGAATAAAAATCAAACGTATTGTTACTATTGTACTCATAACTACTTCGATAAGAAAATTATTATTTTCTCGCAGATGTTGGGGATCTTATTAAATATACAGTAAAGGAAACGTTGAAACCTTAATTTTAACTAACTAATTTGAATAACCAGACTGACATACTGGAGTTGATAAAAAGAAATAATTTGTTTGCTCGTTGTATAATATGGCTCTCGAGAAATTTTTACTCATATTGTGAATATAATCCACAAGGTCGATACAAGTTTTATTTCATTTCTTACTGGAGGGGGGCTGTATATATATGACGTCCAAATTGCTTGTGGGTAATTGTTTAGTATCAAATATGAACGTATTGATGCTATCTATTAAAAAAATGTGATTTCAAATTATCAAAAAGTTCAGTGTGTTTCAACATCTTCTCGAATATATTTAAAGGGGCATGGACACAGTCATTAACAAACGAGATACAGGACTTAAAAGTTTTTCATCATGACTTCGCGCACGATGCTGGTGTCAAAAAGTCAAAAATCACCATTGCAGCGACATTTGCCATGTTTGCGCTATTTTTATTAATTTCAAAACAGTAACTTTATGAAAACTATCATTCCATTGATACATATAATCCTACACATAATACATTTTAACAAAAATTGATAAAACAAGTCCATTTGTCAAAGATATTATAATTTGACAATTCCATCAATTACACTCAAAACGCATTTAAACCGGTTACAAAAGCATCGCACACACAATGACAAAATGTTGATAACTTCCATAAAACAAACAATACAAACATAAGGCAGAAAAATTCAAATTGTGATGTAAATGATGTAAATTGTTACAATTGTGGTGCCATTCAATCCGTATGCTCCGAACGTGTTGCTCAGATGTAGACGAGCGTTAATCTTCGAAATATTGAATACACATGAAAAGCCTTCGGTCACTTTTAATACTTGTAATAATTAAAAATAATTACATGAGCTAAATCTATTTTGAAATTACATCTCAATAATCCCTTTTGCGTATTAAGAACCATATTTTAGAATAGAATTGATATTTTGTGTTGATATGTATGTTACATTTCTGATATTAAGCCGATTTATTGTGAGGATGTTGAATAAGATGCTGTGTCACAAAGTTTGGATGTTCAGTGTCACAAAGTTTTTCGGATCAGTAGAACGGCCAATTTTGTAATACTGGTTGAAAAATCAATGTTGAATATCTTTTTAAATTCTAAAAATATGTTGACATTTTATTAATAAAAACATCTCTACACTGTTGTTAACTTGAGGTGTCGTAAATGAAAAGAATAATTGCCCTGTCACATACATGATCTACATGTAGCTACATGTCACAATAAAATTTGACGACAAAAACGTCATATTAAATTGCTACACTTAATCAATTGCTCTCAATTTAAGAATTCATTTTTTTCCTAATTTGACACCATACAATATTTAATACAAAATATGCAAAATCAACACTTCATATAGATATAAAAATGAATTGATTTTTCAAAGAAATGTTTGTTTTAGAGGCTATCTACGATTTCAACATTGAATGTCACATTTTGTCCAAAACTGATAAATCTGATTGTTTTGATAGAAATGTGCTAAGATAAACCATATGGGTAGTCATTAAAAATAGACATTTTGAAAATTAAAGGATTTTTATCAAATGTGCATTTCTTCAAAAAGTTATTGGTATATTCCATAGTAATTTTAAAAGAATAGGGACAAAATCCTAACAAAAAATAAATGTCAACATGTTTTGTCACAGACGTAAAAAAATAATAAATCGTTTTGACATTATTGCGTTCACTTGAATAAAAAATTTATCTAAAAGATTTTTTGGAAACTTGCTTTTATGGCTGATAAGCCTGATATGGATAAATAAAAGTATATAAAAAATAAATGATTAATTTCAAGAACAATTTAACATCTGATATACACTGCATTAGTATATGTCCCCGTCAGAATCTGTCCAAGAGACTCGTCACTCAGAGTTTGAATTTAAAATATGAGGAAAAAATTACACACCAAAATTTATAAAATGACATGCTTTCAAATTTGAATTCCCTGTCAACTCTATACAGTCATGTATTTGATGCTGGCAAAGCGTTCACGTGCAGTTTACATTCTGTAGTACATTATTGAATAAAAGGAGGAGGGGGTTGTTGGAGGTTGTGATTTAGATTAAGTACAAATGTATCAGAATTTTTACTAGCGACATTACTATTGACGTTAAAATTAATATATTTTGTCATTAACCTGGTAGCATCGTTTGAAATTCTTGAGTTTGAGGATATGGATTTTGAATGAAAAAAAAAATTCAGTGCTAAATAAGCAACATATCTACAATCACACAATGTACTGAAACAAAGGACAGATAATAGCACATACTGATATGATATGAAATTATATTATCTGTATCTCAATTTCATAAAAGGCAGGTAAATTTAAAATGCGATGTAAAGCAATCTTTGTTATATATCTACCGAACTTTTTATTACATGCGGCAAATTATGCATATATTTCCCTGCCGCATTATATTATGCATGCAAATTTAAAATTGTGGAGAATTTATCGACAATTGTGTTTTCAATGAACTGCACTGTATACGTATATTTTGACGATATTACCGAGTTTTTATTTTTCCTTTAATTTATCATAAACGTAAGTAAAAAATGTTACGTCAAATTATTTTTTTTTCTAATGTCATAATCAAGAAATCAAATCAAATAACTTACAAACAGTTATCACAGGGAAAACAAATAGAAATGGAAATATTCTGTTTTATTACATACTTAGTGATAAATACAGGATTTTTGTGATATGTGATATGCTCGACGTCACATTAGCTATATCAGCCCTGCAGGGCTGATACGGATCAATATCACACCCTTAGTAAATTAAACCTAAAAAAACAGTACTTGTGATCATACACATATTTTGGGGGTTAAATAACTCTCTTGATTTTAACTTTTTGAATGTCAGAAAAATCCAATTGACAAATTGATTATTTTCAATTACAGATCGGGGACATTTGAAGTACATGTAGAAGGAAACCCAAACCGTATGAGACAATAGACCATGTGCACTGTAAAAAATTCAGTGCATGATTATTTACTTAATTTCTTCTCAACTTAATGTGTTCTGTATTTTATTACTAAGTACGAGGGTTGTTAGAAAAGTTCGCGGACAAGTTTCACTGTAAGCGCTATTTCAATGAAACCGGTTAAACTCCTCAGATATAAACTTATTTAATAACCTATTTTCCAATAAATATACAAAGATTTGGTGTTTTTCGGTGTTCCTTATAAAATATACAGCTCTTTCTTTATTTTGTTAAAACATGCTTCACGGAGCATGCTTTGTTTTCACATGACATAGACGTTGTATTGATATAAAAAATTTGCACAGTTGTAGCGCAAAAAGATTTATGATATTTTACATGTGGCTACAGTATTCATGAAAAATCACTTGCCAAAACTTTGAATTAATTTTTTGGGTACATAACGATTTATAAATATCCAACGCGTAAAAACAAAGCCAAGAACGGGAACGTCATTGAACGTCATGGAGCGCCGAGCTAGTAAAAATTATTTGTGCAGATAGAAAAATATCTAAAAAGAGACTTAATGTTTCTAGATGCTGCTGGAAATTGCCTACACATACAAAGTACAAAAGTATTCAAAAGTTAGAAGCTTTATAAGAATGGAAGGATTAACATTTTCAATGATCAACTCATGATATCTCAATACCCTACTTAATGCATGGACGTTGTGCCTATGGATTTTTACGTTGTTTTCATACTCGATCGCTTAACTGCGCTGACATTTATTTCAAGATCTCAGTAATATCCGAAACAGCACAAAAGCCATTATATAAGAGAAGTACCATGCCTTGATATAGATATTTATTTTTTAAGTAGAAAAAAAGTACGGAAGCCCATTTAGGACCTATCAAAAATATCTTTTGAATTCGTTATAACGATTTTTAGAATTTGTTATAACGAATTTAATTTGTTAAAACAGATTCATTAATTTCGTTATAACGAATTTAATTTGTTATAACAGATTCATTGAAATCGTTATAACGAATTTAATTTTTTATAGCAGATTTATTAAATTCGTTATTACGAATTTAATATGTTATTACAGATTTGTTGAATTCGCATTTAACCAATTCAAAAATTCGTTAAAACTAATTCTTGAATTCGTTATAACGAATTCAACAAATCTGTAATAACATATTTAATTCGTTATAATGGATTCAATAAATTTGTAATAACAAATTAAATTCAGGGCTGGGCAATAATATCGATATTTCAATATATTGCAATACAATGACAAAAAATATCGTATCGCAATACGATTTTGAAATATCGATATATTGGCAATATGCTTAGATTAAGGAATTTTGTCATTAAAATGATTAAGTATAAAAGAGTACTTGTGAAAGTTTGTTATTAAGCCAAACAGTCAGACAGAAGTTGTTTTGTGGAAACATTTAAGAGCATAACTTAAATGAAATCAACAAGATTTTTTTTCTGTGTTGGTAACTTATCATAGTTATGTATATTCTGCATGTAAATTTAGGGTAAATATAGTAAGAAAATGCCATTTTTATTACATTGAAAATATTGCAATACATATCGCAATACAGTTTAAAATATCGCAATATATCGCAATACGAAATCTCGGGCCAATACCCAGCCCTAATTAAATTCGTTATAACGAATTCAGTGAATCTTTTAAACAAATTAAATTCGTCATAATGAATTCAATGAATCTGTTTTAACAGATTAAATTCGCTATAACGAATTCAATGAATCTGTTATAACAAATGAAATTCGTTATTACGAATTCAATGAATCTGTTATAACAAATTATATTCGTTATTACGAATTCAATAAATCTGTTATAACAAATTTAATTCGTTATAACGAATTCAAAAATATTTTTTGATAGGTCCTAAATTGGCTTCCGTAAAAAAGAAAGTCTAAAAATTGAAAGATATTTAGAACCATGGAAAAGCTTAACAGGTTTGAAATCTGATTGTTACGTCACTAAACTTCGAGGGAATGCTCCGTGAATCCTATGACTGCAAAGTAAGAATCTGTATAAATTTTCAAAATTTTAGTAAAGGCAAAGTAAAAATTGGTGTAAATTTTCAAAACTTTAGTAAATGGACCTGATTTTTTTTACATCCTGATAAACAGAAGATAGGAATTTAATCAGACATAGGTCATACTTTACAGCACACAATAGATTTTCCATAAATCATGTGTCCGCGAGCTTTTCTAACAACCCTCTTATGTAATAAACATAATAATACATACCCTTCTCCACATCACATCCTGTATCAGCCCTCGAACAATAGCTTTAATGGCGTGTGAGTTTGGAAGATGTCATGTAGAAATTTATGTAGTGGATTCCTGATTCTGGTTCGATCATTTCATAAACCTTTACATTTTTTATTGCACAAAAATTCTTTCTAAACTTCTCTAGAAATTGAACTGCCTCCCTGAATAAGAATTTGAACAATAAGATCACTAATATTTAAGAAATTGGCATATAAAACTGTTTTTGTGTTTTTGCAATTCTTCGCTCTTCTTAGACTTTAATTGTTTTGGTCAAGTACATCTTAATGTAAATTTCTTTTGAGGATTTTAAATAATGGATTCATGTTTCACTATATATTTTAATTTCAGACAAATGTGGATAACTAAAATTTCTGATTAAAAAAAAATTAATTGTTTAGCTATTCTTACACGCTTTTTTCATCCATTTTTCAAAACATAGGGTGACCATTGAGTTCTATTTATTTTTTTTACTGCCAATCATTTCTTTAAAACAATGTAAACTACCCCAATATGATGCCTATCAAGTTTGCTAGGTGTCATAAAGACAGTCAAACATTTGTTGATGTTCGGCAAACAGTTAATTGGTTGTTGTAAATCTTTGTCAACAAGGACAGTTCTCATTTGTGATGCCCATTATATGATTTTTCTTGATTGAATGCACCTGCTCCGATCGTGTGTCTATAAAACATAAACTGGTTGTTGTAATTTTCACATATTTCAATGAATATTTCTGAGTTTTACAGCAGCTTACATGAAGTGTTTAATTTCACTCTAGTTTAATTATTTCTAACCATTCACTTTTAATGCAGTGTATCGAATAGCCCCTGTTTCCCAGCTTTTCACAATGAAACTATGAAATGAAATGTGGTCATATAAATTAGTTCATTAAAGATTCAATCATGGTAGAAAGTCAACTTTAATGTCATATGATTTCTATGATGTTTGTCATAGAGCTCATGACATTATTTATTGAACAGCCCTCGTATATCCACGTCCCTAGTGAAGTGAATACGTGTTTAGGTAGGACTATATAGTTGTATGGTGATGGAGAACATGAACATGAACATGCTAGAGAATTTTTGTTCAGGTGTTCAATATGTAGACACTGTAAAGTTTTAACAGTATCAAAATAATAGCAATTTCAACAAGAAACAATAGATCCGATATGATTATTTACATTTATTCATAAAAGATAAGCATGAAAACAATGTACAATTCAAAAAAGTATTGATTTTGTTTTAAAAAAAGCATAAAACTTATTGCATTTAAATAAAAATAATCTTTAAAAATATTATAAATAAATAATTGGAAACTAAATGTTCGTACACATGCCTTGTATTGATAACATATAAAAATAGCTCTCTATTGAAATGTGCAAAATGATAGATAAAGGAAGTATAATTCATCAGCCTGGCAGAACAAGCAAATATTAGAATTAGGTGGCGACTTTCCCCCAGGCATGAACATTTAAAAAAATAATTTATTTGAATGATTTGTTCACAGAAAATGGATGACTAAGAACAGAGAATGTCCATTGTTGGTCACTTGAGGATAATGAGATAATATATAACTACCATGTTTAACTAAGCCTGAAGTAGAAGTGTATAATCCAAGGGTTCAGGTGACATATAAATGTCATGTCCTTTATAATTTGGCAAAGAATGCACGTTCATCTTACCACTATCTACATAAAGCTTTATTAGATTGGCAAGGTGAATTTTTTTTATATATATTAAAGTGCATGATCATTCCAATTGCCATGGAATGGGGAAATTCATGTAATTAATGTTATCATCTCAAAGTAAACATCACAATGGAGAAAAAAAAAACAAAAGCCTTAATCCATCATGCACGTACACGTACAATTTTGTATCCCTAGCTGCTTCATTTCAGAAATACATTTTGAGCATGGTCAAAGTCCATTTCCATAACATGGAATATTATAGATACATGAACCTTAATCAAGAATAGTACGAGCCATATTTTCATATGTGGTTAAAGGGTTTTTAGTCAAAGGGTTTTCTAAAATCATAGGTTTATTTCCGTCAAACACGTCGTTAATTTTTTCTTTTATTTCTAGAAATTTTATCCAAGATTTAATTTCAGTAATATTAGATCGGAGTATGGTTTGTGTCATAACTCGAAAGGGGTTGTTAAATGGGGAGTTTAATTCATTCCAATAATTAAATCTTGGTGAATTATGGAAGGCAGGTGCTGATGCATATGCTTGCATTAATTGTATCATCTCAATTGTATCTTTCTGAGCAAGATTAGGAAGGGGTATTATATATTTGTCATATATTAGATAAGATAATGGAAACAACAACTGCAAACATGATTGAATTTTAAAATTTGAATTTTTTCTCATTTTATTTAAGACTGAAATCTGTGCTAGACAATATCTGCTCTTCTTGGAAGGTAATTTGCTTGTGCATAGATTTTTTTGAATTTCTTTATTCAATCTATGAAACTTTTCTCCGTGTGTATAAGACACTGCTTTTTTTCTAAGGCAAGATAATCGTATCCTCTGAATGTAATCCATAACGTTAAATGGATACCTATATCCATGACCGCTATATTTAAACACAGTCCTAAGTGTGAAGATCTGATTGATGATGGAAGAATCCATTGCAAAAAGTTCTGTTATAAGTTGACATATTTCGCTTTCTAATTTTGTTAAACATGTCATCTTTTTGGGCGACCTCCTGTTCATTTTATGCAAGTATTGATAGCATACCCAGGCAGCAGACTGTTTTGGAAAAACAAAAGTATGAAAGTCCATTATCACCTTAAATGAAAGTGAGGCAAAGTCCTTTTGATAATAAACTTTGGTGTCAATCTTCCTTTGATATGGAATACTGTGGTTAAAGAAGAAAGCCAGCTGACTAGGGTCTATGAGGTATTTGTTCTGGCATTCCATTAGATTTGTCATGGAGTAGTCAGTGAGTACATTAATAAGATAAGAGAATCCCTTTGCAGAGGCAATGTGCACGAAACTTAGTGTTTCTTGTTTGCGAAAACAGCTTAATACACGACAGTTATTATAACAAAAGGAAGAATAGCGTAGCGTCATTTCGACTACTTCAGGGTGAGAATACAATATTGCATTAGGGTTATATTCATACGATGCATGATTCATAAAATAAATTATTTTTGGTAGAAAATACTTTGACTTTGCAATAATACATGGTGCTAAATGGACAATATGTTCTATATCTAAGAATGCAGACAGTTTTCTTTCATCAAGGAATCGCACTACGTCTAAATTACCTCCTTTTATTACAGCATTGAGTAGATTTGCTTGTTTGCACTTTTCTAAAACAGTAACAACTTTTTCATTAAAACCAATAAATCTTGTGTCATTTAAAAAGTCATAAATTGGCCAGAATTTCCTCTGGCTGTCGTAAAGGATATACCAAAGTGAACCATCTTTTTGATAATTTCTGCAGGCATTTCCAAGTAGATCACGCAAAAATAATGAAGACAGTAATAGATTCGGATACGTTGATTTTTGCAACAAGAGCTTTAGAAACAGTACTTCATTTTTCTTGCTTACTATATCGTAAAAACTGGGATAAAACAATTTAATCATATAAAGCAAATAAAATCGGTTTTTTTCCAAAGACTTGTACATGTATGTAAACACATCTTGCTCTTTAATAAGTTTTGTCTTACTTAATGAAGAAAAAGCTTCGAAAGCAAACTGTTCATAATTATCAAGTATTTGCAGGTTGTGATTTAAACATCCTGATTTACTGAATAAATTCGTCAAGCTACAGTTGCCAGGCAAATGTGAAATATAAAATCCATATTTTGGTTGACGTTCTGGCATGTGTTTGAAGAGAACATCTAAAACGGACATATTATCATTATCTTTTGTAAGATAATTAAGTGGATTGATATTAAAACTTAAATGTTTATCAGTCATTAAAAAGTCTTGTCCTCTGCTAGCAGCATAGTATAAAGGTGTTCTTCCGAAAATATCTCTTTCACTTATAAGCCTTTCATAACTAACTATGATTTTTTTATACAACCCACTTATGGTGATGCTCATCTCATAAGGTGAAAAAGTTAAGTAATGTAATATATTTCTATTATTGTTATCTCTGACATTCAAAACAAGTGCCTGATTTATTGTTAAGATCTCCTGTAAAATTTCTAAATTCCCACAAAATGCTGCATAATGGGCCGGTGTTGAGCCAATTAAGGTTCCATCAGCTAAATGAAAATCAATGTCAAATTGAGACAAGATAAAGTTTCTGTTGCAGCAGGCATGATGAATAGGGGTTGCACCATTTGAATCAACTACATTCCACACTGACTGGTTAATTTGCATTTTGCTTAAGGATTCTAATGTTTCAAACTTTGAATATACTGCCACCATATGCCAAAATGTCAATCTGTCAAAACAGATTTTAGAATCCTTAATATATTGCCTGTAATGGACAGTTTCGCATATATCATTTAGAGGAAGTCCAGACTTTATGAAATAAAGAAGAATATCTTTTTGATTAAATGCTGCTGCAGTGATCATTGGAGTCATTCCTCTTGCATTAGTGCATTTTAAGGCATTAACCTTCTCCTTTATTAATACCTTAACAACCTCTAAATAATTGTTTTGAACTGCAATATCCAAGGCAGTCTCACAAAACATTAAACGCTGGTCATCATGTAGAACATAATATTTATCATCTCTTTCGAAAAGTAGTTTGGGGTCCCTACTTTGTAATCTTTCTTTTCCTCTTGGTACCCAGTAAATGGAATTATTACAAGATAAACAGTGGTCAGTCGCATTATGGGTGAGGAGAAATTTTACAACACCAACGTGTCCATTTTTGGCAGCGAGATATAATGAGTGACTGAGGCTAGACTTCCAGTCACAATCTTTCGATGACATGAGAAGAGTAAGAATGGGAACATGACCTTGCTCGGATGCCAAATGAAAAGAGTTTAGACCGATACCATTTTCGTGACAGATATTTACATTATATTTCATGAGAAGTTTTACCACACCTGTATTTCCATTTTGAGAGGCAATATTTAAGAGACTGTAACCCCAGTGGGTATCATACTTGCAAAGAGAAATGAGGTCTTTATCGAGTGGAAATTGGCTGAAAGCTGGTTGTGGTCGTTTAAAATTAACATTTGCCCCACTTTCAATTAAAGCAAGAAGGGAATACTCATTGCCATAAGCAGCTGCAACATAAGATGCTGTTAAATTTCCAGAATCCCTTTCGTCAATATCAGATCTAGATGAAGAATGTATAACTAATTGCATTGTTTGATAGGAATTTGTAGATGCTGCTGTAAAATGTAATAGAAGTTTATGTTCACTTTCATTAAATTTGTTTTGAACAGTATCTATCAATTGCTTTCTGAGTGTTATATTCATGGAATTGGCCACTTGTCTAAATGTTTCAATCAAATCTGGCCATTTAAGGACTAAATTTGGCTCATTAAGTCGATTAATCCAATAATGGGATATGATTTTATGGCCATTTTGTTTCGAAACATAAAATTCGTTGTCCATTTTGTCCTGCTTTGAAAAGAAATCAGCAATCCTTTTGTGAGAAAAACCAATGTTATCAGAGGTTTTCTTGAGGAAGTGGGACAGCTCATTGGAAATAAAGCGGGAAAACACTAAAGTCGTGTCAATATCACCAATGTCTAAAATCTGAAAAAGAATCTCCTCTTTTATAGACCCATGCGAGGCACATAAAATTTCAAAAATTGAACGTACTTTTCCAAACATATTTTCAGTTTTTCCAAACACTCGTTTCAAATTCAAACGATAGATGTGTTCTACGTTTTTAGGAAATTCTTCTATATTACCAAATTTAATCCAAAAATCAAAAGCATGAATCAAAAACAAAAAATTTCCATTTACATGGTCTGCAAGTCTTTTTACATTATTATCAAGATCTGAACTGGATAAAAGATTTACAATTTTTTCATTTACTGTAAGATTATCTAACCTTCTCTTTATAAATTTCTTAATATCTTCCAAATTGTTTTCCCAAAATAAAGGATTGTGGTAAACAAGTATTCCCGGGGGAAGATTATCTCGTATATGGGAAATATTCCTAGATGTGAATAAAAACTTAAAGTTAGCCGGCAATAGATGAACTCTCTCACTTATTAATGAAAAAATATTTTTGGAGCCAATTTCAATGCACTCATCTAAGGCATCGATAATGAAAATTAAGTTTTTAAAGTCGAGGTTTGCTTTCTGAAGTGGATTTAAAATGCCAAAATCAAAACAACCATAGGGTTCTTCGATGCATTTCTTACTAAGGAGGTACTCGTTTGCCATATTATCTGTTTGTATAATGTTTCCAAATTCAGGAAATTTTTTAGCAAGAATACCAGCCATATTGCGAACAAATACACCTGGTGTCAAAGTTGACTCAGTGTCATATCTGCATAGATGAATGCCAACTAAATTGTCATAAATAGGAAATGCTGAGGAAAGCTTACTACTGCTACATGAAATATGTGAAACAAGTGCAGTTTTGCCAAAACCTATTTCTGCAGCAAGCAGAACACCTCTTTCATCTGTATTCAGTTTATAGGCTATATCTTCGATGAGCCACTCCCTTCCAACAAAGTGTTTGTGGGTCTTCATAAAGTATTCAAAGTGTATGTCACTCTTCCAAGGAAACGAAAAGTCCATGGATAAACATTCTACAAAGGAAAAAAATATATATACATACATGTTTCAAACACAAATTCATGCATTAATATTTCGTTCTATCAAAAATAAATGATTTAATTTGCTTCTAATTCCCTTTGAATTACCTCCTTGAATGTCGAAACTGTTTAAGAGATGGTCGCCCTTTTCTTTACTGCTGAAGTTAGATGTCATCTTAAATTTGAAGAGAATCACTAAAATAAATCCCAAAATAAAACCCCAATATCTCATTTGATTATTACGTTGACCTTGGCTATCTCTGCACTCTGTTTGCGAATTATTTTTCATGAAATCGTGGACTTTCTTGTGTATTTCTGTGGTATTGTTGGAAAGATGGGGATTTTCGTGGAAAACCCTTAATAACTGTGCAACTTCTGTACATGTTAGTCTCTGTTTTTTAAATTTTAAATCTGTTATTATTCTCATTGTTTCGTTGCAACTCGGATTAGTACGAATGGACCTATGATCAAGACAGTCTAATAATGTGTCCAAACAAAATATCAATTCTTCTTCTTCTATCATATACTTCTTATTATGGGCAAAATGTTTGTTTCGCACAACACGGATTCTTTTCATCAAGTCTTTATTCTGTCCTATTTCGAAATAATGACAGTTCTCGAATAATGATATAATGTTAGATATTTCACTTGTACAAGAGATATTTGGATCTTTACAATTATGCACAAAGACGTTTGCAATTTGATTTACAGTAGATGGTTTGCTATCACGTCCCCAGCAACTCGATTCAAAATTTTGCCACTGAACGCGATTGACATGGCCTGGGTATCTCATGTACCGACAAAATTCCTCCCTCCATTTTGAACACGTTGAGCACCATTCATTGAACCTTGAGCCATGACGCTTGGAACAGTTGCTACCACAGGGTAAATATCCAGAACATTTGGTAGATAACTTCACATAAATGTCATCCATGGACTTTGTCACGAGATCGTGTAATCCATCTTGAGTAAACTTTAAAGCAACCACCAAAGTAATGTAATTTGTGAATCTTTCATCTTTTGTAAACGTTTCCAAAGAGAACGCCATTTTGTATTGATCTTGCATTATCTGGAGGCATGATTTACCGTATTGATTAGATTATGCAGCGGAGTGGCACGTGTCTGTTTAAAAGGCATTTAAAGTGCAGTTAAAAAAAGTAAACGTAACTAAGTTCACATATGAAATCTAGTTTGTGTACGTTTTATTTTTTCCCTTTTCACTCGAATTTTTTTTTCTTTTGTATTAAAATTTGTTTTTGTTTCCTAAGGTTCTGTCTTAATTTAGTAACATTGGTAGAATTAACAAGTGACGACTCGTGATGCCGTTTTTGTTTTTATAGGTAGGTCACAATGATGCACGAAATGGCGGTTTTCAAGTTACAATGGCAATCGTTACTCCTGGTGAAATGGTAATTAAAATCATACTTACTTTATAAAATAGGCCCTGTCTCTCCTGAAACTCTTTTTGGGGTGAAGTCAAATTCTTTCCTTAAAACAATTTCCATATATATGCTCTCTTCGAATTTTCAATTCAAAAGGCAATAGGTATTTGCAATTTTCACTGACACTCGGCACACATCGGTCTTAAGCTCGATCGTTCTCTGGCTAATCTTTGTCGTGGAGTATAACCAGAGACACTGAAACAAAGCTAATTTGATATACTTACATTTCTGATTGTTGTCTCTGTGAAAACTCTTTGAAAATTATGTGAGTTGATTTCTTGGTAATTTTATTTTATTATTAACGTAAGTTTGTCAATCTGTCAAGTTTGGTGGGTGTACCACGAGCCCGTGTAACATTTTCGATTTAAATTTCTAAATTAGATACTCCAGGGACATATTAACAACAGTTGGAAAAGTAGGAAAATTTATGCAGAAATGACTTCACCTACACATGCAGTTCCAAATTGGCCGATATGCAAATTGAAGGGAATAATTTAAGGAATCACTGTCTAACTAGACAGTGATTCCTTATATATCCATTTCATTGTGAAATAAAATTGTAGATTTAGAATTTAAAAATGCAGACATAGATTTAAATTACACGAAGACTCCCACCCCAATTTCAATAGTTCTCGCCCACTGACGTCAAACACAACGGCAGCCGCACGAAATTTACATGCATATTTGGCCTGCTTAGCGTCAGAGTCAGAGACAGGTGCGCACGAGATTTGCATGCATATTAGGCCTCCATAGCTCCTGACCTATTGACCTGCCTAATTTACATTCCGGTAGAATTATCAAGAAATTAACTCAGCTAATTTCAAAGAGTTATCACAGAGAGAAAAATTAGAAATGGAAATATTTAAGGAATCATTGTCTAGTTAGTGTAGTATGCCAGGTCATCAACAATAGTTGGAAACATGGGATAATTTGCATAACGGGCGGAGCCCGTTATGCATAAATTATCCCATGTTTCCCACTATTGTTGATGTCCCTGGCATACTATACTAACTAGACAGCGGTTCCTTATATTTCCATTTCATCGTGAAATAAAATTGTAGAATTAAACTTTTAAAATGCAGACATAGATTTAAATTACACGAGGATCCCCATCCCAATTCCAATAGTCCTAGCCCACTGACGTCAAACACAACGGCAGCCGCACGAAATTTTCATGCATATTTGGCCTCCTTAGCGTCAGACTCAGAGACAGATGCGCACGAGATTTGCATGCATACTAGACCTTCCTAGCTCATGACCTATCGACCTGCCTAATTTACATTCCGGCAGAATTATCAGGAAATCAACTCCGCTAACTTTCAAAGGGTTATCATAGAGAAAAAATTTAGAAATGGAAATATGATAGAATTTCTCCATATGTTGGATTCTTTACTAGAATATCAAATTTCGTTCTGAATTACCAAAAAACTGGATGTAAAAGGATCTCCTTTAACATGTTTAAAATACATGCATAGGCGTCGGAACCGGGGGGGGGGGGGGCTAGGGGGGGCTTAGCCCCCC
>PRKT01002120.1:0-32500 GCA_003671525.1 Saccostrea glomerata | reverse complement strand
AATAATGAGAATCAAGATAACAAAAAGACTACGCTTAAAAGCCATAACAACTTTCTAATTCAGTCGTTTGTAATACTTTTACAATTTGAATGCCGTGTAATTTGAACCTTTTCCTCTTTTACCTTGAGTAGCAACATACGCCCGTTGTCCTTTTGTATCCTAATTCAATATACAAAATAGATACTTGTAGAAGCTAGTCCATAGACTAAAAAGTTATATGTATATAAAAGAGGCTTGAAGTGAAAAAAAAATCAAGTAACCTCAATAAAATTTGCATTTATGTAGTTGGATCCGCTTGATACAGTTGAGAGAACAACACGGGAATGATCATCTGAAAAGAAGGATAAATGGGATTATACAAACCATAGCATTTAGGCAGAGTTTGATAGAAAGCATTTTTACATTTTTACCCTTGAAATACTGTAATTTATTCATTGAATAAAAATGATATTCTGTCACAATGTGGAAGGATATCAAAATGATATCCTGTCACAGAGTGACGAATATCAGAATAGCGGGAAAACTTTGATTTCCCTTCCCATAACGAAGATTGCTGTAAACAAATCTTTGACCAAATATAAGATAGATGGTAATAAATAAACTATTCTAACAGCAAATAAAACTGTCAGAATTACCAAAAGTATGTTGCCAAATCAATGTTTTCACCTCATGATTACTTAGCTATGACGTTTAAACTGCTGAACTATGACGTCATGTAGCCTATGACTGTATTACGAAAAAAGAAAGAGGGAAAGGAAAAACAAACATTTTTTTAAAAGTAATAAACAGAAAATTCAATGTTTTGTAGTTAAATCCGGAATTTAATTCACTCGTGAGACAGGATTTTTTGATATTTGCACTCGTGCTTCGCACTAGTGAAAATATCAAAAGTCATGCCCCAAGAGTGAAATAAATTCCATATTCAACAAGAAAACATTGAATATCCTCTATTTACTTACAAGCATATGTTGTTTTGTAACGGTTTTGGGGCACATTTTCAGGCTTTTTGGCTTCTAAACAAGGACAAAGTTCTCCCTTCTTTATTTCCTGAAATTAATAGAATTCTGAATAAATAAAACCTTAGGGACAGATGATACAAACAATTTTTTTTGAGAAGATTTAATATCATGTCACAAGTTTAGAAATGTGGATGATTCTTAGTATTTTTTCTCCTGAGAACTTGAATATGAAAAAGAATTGGAAAATATAAGTAATATTTCAAAGAAAAAACAAATATAGACAAATCACATTCGGTAATGGTTTACAGGTGAAAACAAATGCTATGGCATTACCAAGGGGGGCAAGGCTCAAGGTTGACTCGACAGGAATAGGTGAATTGTCTATTTCTGAAGATTCTGTAATTACATGTATATCAACAGTATTATTATTTGCTTATATTTTTAGCCAAGATTCTTGCACCTGTATTTTACATGCATATATGCTTCAAAGCATTTGTTTCAGAATTGGTAACATCATCTGTTATGAATACAAATATCAAACAAAATTGGTAAATATTAATAAAATCTGCAGTGAATCAAGAAATATTTTTTACTCTGCTTTGTTGATGTGAGTTTCTTGTCTAATTTCTGCAGCATTATTCTTTCCTTTGGATTAACTTGTACCTTTTCCTTTTGAGATTGGTTTCTATATCTGAAAGAAGAATTTCAAATTAATTGCAATAATGAATAATACATGCATAAACTGGTAAATGGAAGTCTCGATATTTCATATAAAATCCACATTTTTAACCCATGTCTTAAATGCTTGATTGACGTTTTATTTTAACTCCTCTACCGGTAAACCAATATGCATTTCTTCGTCTGTTCGTCTGTCTGTCTAATGTCTCTTCATCTGTCCCTTTGTCTGTCCCTCTGTCCCACTTGTTTTTCCTTACCCTTTCTTCTAAATACTAGATGAAATTGAGCTAGGTTTGATATATGTGTGTGTTTATCTTGGTGAGCTACATTTCAAGTGTTCAAGTGCGTATATATTCTGTTCCACTTCCGTGATTCTTGTCGGAATAACTGCCATTTCAAAGTTTAAAGACATGGCAATTTTTTTAAACGCGTGCAGATATTGAACTTACCCTAATGGGTAAGAGATAAAATTTGCATTTTTTTCTGCTTCAATGATATTTGGACAGAATAATGGCTTAAATGGAAATAAGATAACCCTCTTTGTATAAACATGTATACATTTTGCAAAATGATAAGATGCAGGTATCTCATTTTACCAACTACAGAATATTCTATTAAAATAGTGATAGAATATATAGATACATAAATGACACTTTTTTAAATACAAAAATCTTACCGTAAAAACAAAATAAGTGAAACAAAAACTAAGATGAGTAAGATAGCTGCCCCAACACCTAATCCAACTGTTACAGAACTAGACTCTTCTTCCTTTTCAAAAGATTGACTTTCTACTTTTGCCACAGTCTCTATGAATCCTTTTTTCAAAAAGGTATGTTAACAATCAGTTCACTTTTTAAATGAAAATCAACAATCTCTTTGTAATTAAGTTATAGTTTGTAATCACTGCAAAAACCTTGAGAGAAAAAAATGTAAGAAAACTAATACAAACTGTAAAAAAAAAATCTGAAATACAAACTAGATTTTTGAACCATTTTATACCATTTTTTTTATATCTATGGAATATTTACAATAACCTTGTTTGCATTCTGGAGAGTTCGTTAGTCCATGTTTGCATATACAGGTTCCATCAACATGATTACATATATCAGAGCAGTTCTCAGAACAAACTTTGAAACAATTTGCACCAAAATATCCATTCGAACATCCTGTCAAATATAAAATCCTTCATATAAATAAATTATCTGATGTTACAAATCCAACTTAATCATTTTTTTTCATAAATTCATTAAAATTGTAATATCATTAGAAATCATAACCTAATAAATACACTGCACGCTTTGTTATTATCAATTTTTTGCAAGTTTGCTTATAATGTAATCATATATCAAGTATTAAGATAATGAAGCATGATGAATTGGTTTGAATAAGCAATCTGTAATCCCTATTTTTTTTTTAGAATTATTGTTATTAAACTTACTTGAATTACACAAGTTCCATTATAGCCCTTTGCACATCCGTTATCACAAATTCCAGTCGCGTAGTTACACGGTTCCTTGTTTATGCAGTTTTTACTACAAAAATGCAGACAGTTCGTTCCATACTTTCCCTCAACACACGCTTTCAGTCAAATGAAAAAAAATATGTAATTAGATGAAAGATTAAATTAATATTTTGTATTGCTATGAATATGTTATTCGTATCTATTTGCCGAAGATCCGTTGATTCAAGCAAGTCAAAAGTCTATTGATATTGCAGTAGTTTCTTTCGAAACAAAAACAAAATTCCTTTGAATATTATTCTCTAAATATCCAATGCTACAAATAAATAGGATTGTTTTGATCAGAGTTAAAGGTACATCCCCCCATATTCCAAGTTAAAGTTTTTACCTGGTCAAGAAGGATGGATCGGTTGGATTTGGAAATGTAGGTCTTAATACTAAGTTCAAATAGTAATTACTATATTGTCGAAAGAGAAATTTCTTTTTCAGAGTGTGTGTTCATTTCAATGTTAATTTGAAGAAATACGGTGGATTTTCCAAGATATAAAAGATTTATGCGAGGGTTGTCCGGAAAAATAGTAGGACATGTTGTCTACAATAAACAATAGTACATGTAATACCATTGCGTTCTAAAATTATGATTGCGCTTTAGTACATATTTCTGGTAAATTTCAAACAGGTATACATGTATGTATAAATAAATAAATTATGAGATCCTTAGGTACTGTATCGCCTTACGGAGCACTGATGATTACGTCAAAGTCTCTAAAGCAGCGCCATGTTTCAGTTTTGCCAAAGAAGGTTTATACGTTCCACTTAAAATGAAGAATTTCATTTATATATTACTTTAGTTTCGCTTTATACATCCATTAACATTCGCGGAACCAATCACGTGAACTTTCTGAAGTTTTATGAGTAAGGTATGGGCGTTATTTTCACTCTCATTCATCTAAATCTTATCGACGATCAATAGTGACAGCGTCTTTCGCTTTTATCATTGCTGTTTGTCCATATGTACTGTTTTATCCAAAGAATCGATCAAAAACTGATTTTGCATTAAAACCAATCAATAGTAATTACTATATTGTCGAAAGAGCTTGACGTGTGTACAGATTTCATTCCGAATTTCCTCTGTTCTTGAACGTTTGTCTATTGCTGCGCTCACTATCAAAGAAAAAAAACTTGTTAATTTATAATTAATTTTTTACTCAGTTGGTTTTCAAACGTCTGAACCTTCTAACGATTACACACCGCAGCAAGGTGTAACGATAAAGGGTGAGGCATTCCAAAAGCATGTACCTTCTCAAGTGTAACACTTAAGTTCGATGTATCAAATAAAATCGGATATTGAAACAGAATATGAAAAAAAATTAATCAAAAAAACTAACTTTTTATTTCATAAACGTTTCAGGGAAAAGATGTGCAAGTATCTCAAAATATTAAGACACTTTGAATTTTATCTTTTACGCTCCATACGAAGAATAATTGCCTGTGAAAACAGGATATTAAAAGTAGCAACAATTGAGTATTTCTATTCACAAAATGACGTTAGATTCTTATTTTCACATGCACTCACGGCGTCCTTCTGGATTTTACAGTGACAGATTGTAGATATATGAACACATCCTCACTTTCTGGATAAGAGTTCTCGCTTCAAAAAATAATGCAAAATGGACGACAAAAGGTTAAGTCGTAAAGGTGAAAGGGCAGAACTTTCGCAACATACAAATCCGTTATCTCATGTTTACAAAAATATGTTTCTTTACAAAAATAAAAGTCAAATAAACATTGTTTTGATAATTTTTCTGAATTTAGCCTGTTTTGAACAGAAAGCAATCAGTATTCTATCGTAATTTTTATTTAATGATAATTTGTTGTACACGTTTTCAGTGTGCAGGTGATAATGGGGATTATATACAGTGTTTGATGTTCGAGAAAACAAATTTCACGCATTTACGTCTGATCATCATCCTTTGCGAGCTATACCACTGATTGGTATATGCACTGCACTGATAGATCATGTACGTGTTGTTTGTTTATCTCCGTGTAGAATATTAACACTTTTATCAAAAAGGCTATAGAATTATTATACACCTATTTACTGGCTATGAGGACAATAGCAAGTTTATCGTCCCCCAAGACAGCAAACTATTTCCCGAGGCGCAGCCGAGGGAAATAGTTTGCTGTCGAGGGGGACGATAAACTTGCTATTGTCCGAATAGTCAGTAAATAGGTGTTTTATTATACCGATGCTGACTTTACTTTTGTTACGTCATAATATAAAAAGCGAGGGAAATCGAATGCTGCCGTTGAATAGTTTAAGGACTATTCACCATGGGCAAATAGCACAAAAACTATTTCACGGTAGAGACTGTTTAGAAAAAATAGCATGTTTATTCGTCTCAGTTTTATATAGAAAAAATATACAGAGGTATAATAAATAAAAATATTTCTTCCTCTTTTATTTATATTATTGAAATAATACAATAAATTGTACGCCAATCTATAAAGTCAATCTGTTGGAAAAGGAGGGGTATTAAATACAACAAACAAAACTAGGAGTGGGCTCTTTAAAATTGTTTATATAAAATCAAAATCTAGGCACCAAACTTCGATGAACATTTAATTTCGTGGATCGAATAAACAAAGAAATCCAAAGGAATCCAAAGAAAATTGGTGTTCCACGAATAATGATGAAACCACAGTATTACATTTAGAAATCTTCATGCCTTCGCTAATTTGGCGATTTAGAATAAAAAAAAATGTTTAGGTATTCAAAGTAAGTGTAGAAGTAAGCCTATATTTAAAAAAAAATCACTGTGAATAATGACAGTTTTAGGAGAAACTTTTACTATCATTGGCATGTTCTTCCTTGTAAAAGTCTTTGTAGCCTCACAAGTAAGTGAGGAAATAAAAGGATTTAAAAAATCTCACTGTAAATAATGAGAATTTTAAAAGTAACATTTACTGTTGTTGCAATGTCCACCCTCATATCCGGGTTTACAACCTCCAGCACATTTCCCTGATGTTCTACTGCAGGTTTCACCATTTAGACAATTCCCACTACAGCAGTTGTATTTACAGTCCGAACCAAAGGTTCCAAAGGAACAGCCTGGGATTGGAAAAAAAAGTTTATAACTATATTTTAATTGAAGATGAAAGAAAACATCTTCTAAATACTTGTTACATAAAAAGTTTTAATATTTATATTTTAAAAACGTTTTGTGAGAAAATCTTACTTTTATTGCAAAATAAGCCCCTCCATCCCTCGGTGCAACCTCTAGGACAAATGCCATTAGTGGAATTACAAGAAGAACTATTTTTGCAATGCAGAGGGCAGAAAAACGAACACCCAGAACCATACTTTCCAGTCGGACATGCTGATTAAAAATAAATTCGTAAATCCACCACTTTTAAGTACACATGTACATCTCAACGCACTTTTTAAGATCACAAAGATGGTTTTTCGCACAAATTAAGGTAACATTTTTCTTGCAATAAAACTTTAAATTATCGAGCTTCATAAAAAAAATGCGAGACATTACCCTTATATTATTATATATTTAATATTAAAAATGCATATTCTCCAAATTCATTATCACAAGTTTTAAAACTCGATGTTTTAATTAAAAGGAAATTTGTTTATAAATTGTATGATGTTTCATGATTCTACCATAGGTATCTACAAATTAATTAATGGAGCTTTCTGTTATACTATCTAGTTGAACTGTTCAAATTGACTTCTTACAGATGAGTGTTTTTCTGAGTATTTTGCACATTTTCCATACTTGTCTTAGTTTTGTCGAAATATAGCGCCGAAAAATGACATAACTGCATAAATAAATCAAGTCAAAGGATAGGATGATAAAGTATTGTTTATCTTTCAACAGAGTAAATTGTTACTATCAAAAAGAAAAATAATTTTTTTTCATGGTCTAAAACTTGTGAAAAGTGTGAATTGTCATGATTTATCATCCAGGAGTATATAAAATTCCTACCAATAATTATTGGTGAATTATGTTTAAATTAATAAAGTAAGATCATAATTAAATTAAAAATCACTTTTTAAATATATTTTGTTCTCAAGTTACACAATTTTGCATTAAAACAATGTAACCTTAATTTGTGCGAAAAACCATTTGCGTTGAGCTGTATTGTATCATAAAACAAGAGGCCCATGGGCCACATCGCTCACCTGAGAAGCTTTAGCCATTCTGTTCTTTACCAGATTTCCCACTTGAAATACATAATGCATCCCCACCCTACCCCACTGATCATAATTTAGACATTTTGAAATCCACACTACCCCATGATCCTTCCATGTGCATATAAGTTTCAGCTTTTTGGGCCCAGTGGTTCTTGAGAAGAAGATTTTCAAAGATTTTTCCTATATATTTCTATGTAAAACTTTCATTCCCCATTTTGGCCCCGCCCTTCCCCCGGGGGTCATGATTTGAACAATTTAGAATCTACACTACCCCAGAATGCTTCATCATAAGTTTCAGCTTTTCTGGCCCAGTAGTTCTTGAAAAGAAGTTTTTTAAAGATTTTTCCTATATATTTCTATATAAAACTTTGATTCCCCATTGTGGCCACGCCCTTCCCCCGGGGGTCATGATTTGAACAATTTAGAATCTACACTACCCAAGGATGCTTCCACAAAAGTTTTAGTTTTTCTGGCCCAGTGGTTCTTGAGAAGATTTTTCAATGACCCCACCCTATTTTTGTCTCTTCTTGATTATCTCCCCTTGTGAGGGAACTTGACCCTTTATTTTAAAAATTTAAATTCCCCTTAACCCAATGATGCTTTGTACCAAGTTTGGACAAAATTCGCCTGGCGGTTCTTGAGAATAAGTCGAAAATGTGAAAAGTTTACAGACTGACAGACAGACAGACGGACGATGGTCAAAATGTGATCAGAAAAGCTCACTTGAGCCTTCGGCTCAGTTAGATAATAAACAGAGACATAAGAAAGTCATCAATGTTTTCATTCGTGTTTACCGTGTTATGAAAAAAATATCAAAATAAAAATTATACTTGATGGATTAATACCATCTTATTTCAAATTGGTTTTTGGTGAAATTAATTTACTTACTAGAATTACTTTGTAACTGATTGTATATTTCGTGTTAAAAATAAAAAAAATTACCCTGGTTACATTTCAAGCCAGTCCAACCATCAGCACAATCAACACAATCCCCGTTATTGAGATAGCATTGGTTATTCTTACAATGTGTAGGACACTGAAGGTTGCATTCAACACCGTACTGGCCTCTTTGACAACCTGTATTATGCATAATGTTTTGAAAGAAAATTGGAGGAAGAAGCAACTACATTTGACGTCTTTACTTTGATTTGGCGATCTAATATCGTTAAATCCGTTCTTTTTATCAATAGAGAATTGGTTCAATTGCTAGTTTGTAGATATACTACAATTACAATTACTACACGCATCAGAGACATGTCTCTGCACGAATTAAACTCCAACGTTCCTAAATTCTGTAAGTTACCTTTTTAAAAAAAAAATATACTAGCAACAGTTTTTAGAAAAGATATTTAACATGTTTACAGTGTAATGTAAATTTGTATACAGACGCTTACTTATTTAAAAGGGAATATATTGGTACCCAATGTAGCGTAATCCCACAGGAAATACAATTGTGAAATAAAAAAGTAGGCCAAGGTTTACGTTTTTCATTAGTACAGAAAACTCCAAGGTAAAAGTCAAAAGGTCAAGGTAATTGGTATCAAATAAAAGGTCTTTCCACAAAAAATACATACATATGAACTACGGAAGCACTAGCTCTAACCATTGAAAAGGTATGGCGAAGTTTAGAAAATTTAAGTAGTTCAAACGCCAAAGTCAAAGGGTCAAAGTTCTTGATATTAAATGAAAGGTCTTGTCACAAGTTTGAAAGAATTAGCCCAAACCCTTCAAAAGTTAAGTTTGCTGTTTAAAAGTAGGTCAAACTCCAAGGTCAAAATCAAAAGGTCAAGTTTGGTGGTACCCATAGAAAGTTCTTGTCAAAAGGAATACACATGTGAAAAATGAAAGTCATAGGTCCACTTAATCAGACAAATAGCTAGACAAAAAGACAGACTGAGAGACAGCTGAACAGGGATGGACGGACAAGACAAAGACTTTATACTCCGAAACTTCGTTTACGGGGCATGAAAAAACATGGATAACATAAATATACTAATTTGAAATTGAGATTTGAAAATATTTGGTTCTATGTGTTTTATTCAGGTACTTAGTAGTTGAACTCGAACTCTTGTCATTTTATACATATATTTACAATGGAAAGATACGATCTAATAATGAAATTCTGGTGAAAGAGTGAATACCATTTTTGTGTTCAATAACAGTTATATTTAGTATTGTTGTATTTGTAGTATGCAAAATGGCTTTTTTTTATTGATCCTTTATAGCCAAATACCTAGTAATGGTCTCATTTTTAAAGGTTATTCTTTAATGCAAAACAAAATATATGCCAGATCTCTTAAATATCCAATCACGTACGGTGTTGTATGTTATGGAACAAAAACATTGACTAAAGATTGTAAGTTATATGGAAGGTCATAGAGAAGGTCAATGTTAAAAAAAAGAAACCTGACACAGATGAAATTAAAAATGCTCAACATCTTATTTTTATGCATTAATTTTGATTATTTGCTTATAAATTTTGTAATAATTTCAAATAAAGGAAAAAAGATAAATTAAAGGGCTTGATTGCTCATATCAAAATTGAGAAAGCCAGGATTAAAATTGGACCCGCCAACTTTAATGTTGGAATTACCACCAAAAAATATTATGTGATTCTCATAGTACACTTCCGTAAGTTGTCCATAACCAGTTCAAGAAATGATGGCACTAAATTTGAATCTTTCTTTAAGAAATACGCACTAATCATAATATAAATTACATATTCGATAGAATTGGTTCGATTGTACAATAAATACGTCATGCACTTCGTTACCAAAACCTTCTCGAATTGTGTGGATTCATAGTTGTTCTTGTTAAATATGGAAAATGGACAACTGCAATAATAAAAGTTTAAACTACTTGGCATTGCATATTTGTGCATTTGAAGAATGTCTAAATGCAATATAAATTGCATTTATAGGTTTAAACCGGATTTTAGGTTGCTGACATAATTTTAAACATTAAACATTGCAATTTTCCAGTAATCTCTTACCTAATACATCCAAATCACAGAGTTCTATGTAAGTAAAGGCATTTACAAACTGGACATATCTTCCAAACGTGGGGCAGATGTGTTCTGCTGTTAATGATGGTAAATCTGTACGATTATGTTTGAAGCAAAGTTTTCCACTTTTAATTTCCGTTGTATTTGATACATAAATGGAGTATCCTGATAAACGTTCTTGCTGTCGTTTTTCTTGAAAACATAAGTAAAAAAGGAATACAGAAACAGAAAGTAACATAGTAACAATGCGATTTCTTCCACTGATAGGAAATCGCAAATTTCAATTTACCCCATCGTTGGATAATGTGACTTATACTTAAAGGTCAAAATTTTAAGTATAAGTCACATTATCCAACGATGGGATATACGATGAGAAACCGATGCGTTTTTGATGAAAATGGCGTGGTTACCGGCCGGGTACCACTAGTGATCGGACGGTGACTGAGTCTTTTTTGCGAATCGGTGGGGTCATCGGTAGGAAATAATTTGAAGTTAAAATTCAGCGATGTCTCCAACGATGCCTCACATCGTTCCTCATCGGCAACCCATCATTAACACATCTTTCGAGGATCGGCCGATGTATGGCCGAGCATCATTCAATATCCGTTAAATCTGAGGTCATCGGGGAGTGTAGTGGTGTTCAACAGATAACGACCGATCATCGGTCGATGTTCGACCAAACATTGGCCCGTAGTCGACCGATGTACGAACGATGTTTACCAATGTATGAGCGATGTAATATACATCGGCCGATTATCCTGGAACATTGTTTTATGATTAGCAATGCATCGCTGGGCCTTTGTAAGTCCGGCCGGTAACCACGCCATTTTTCTCATAAAAAGCATTGGTTGCCCACCGTATGCACATTGCCAGATAATGTGACTGATACTTTAAGGACTACTAGGCCGATGTGGACCGATGTTGGGGCATCGTTAACACCACGGATTACTACCGATTACCACCGGTCTACGGCTACCGGCCGGGAAATGTGACCTAAGCATTAGCTCTTCACCGGCATATGGTGACGTCTCTTTATGAGTAAAGAAAATTCTCGGACGTAAAACAGCATACAATCAATCAATATTATGCATTAAACATTATTTTTGAATGTGGCCATTCGTTTAACATTTCCTCGCAGTGTCGACAAAGTAAAATACAAAAAAAAAATTAAACGTGTTAAATACCAAGTTGTTTAATTTTTTCAGGAAACAACTAGAACAGATAAAGTCAATAAATTATAAGAAGTTTTTAACCTCATTAAGCACTTAAAACAAAATAAATTGGAAACAGAGACCTCCTAAAACAGTAGAGGTCTCTAGGTACATACGGAATGTAAGCCTCTACTTGAAGAGATCGGTTAACCTTAAAAAAGACTGTAGATAATTCAAGTGGAAGTGGAAATAATTAATGATCTAACAATGCCAGTCAGCATTTTACCTAATTATTGATTCTATTCTATTGATGATAATGATTGTTTTTTTACTGATAACTTTAATTTATTGTCTCAACTATCTTATAAAGAGCATACATTTGAGTTTCAAATCAACTGAGAGACATAATTAAATCGACGGTTGAAAAGTTGATGAAGGACTCTCCATCATTTTAAATACAACAGAGGGACAAACATTGCGCAAACCTTTAATATCTGTGATCATTTTGCGACCAAATTTGCGAAGGTACCCACAACTAAATTGAAGAACACACTACACCTATGAATTGATATAAAGTTCAAATACAAAAAACATTAATAATTTGGCAAAGCGATATAATAATATTAAATTGATATTGATGAAACATAGTGTAAAACAAAAATTAAATTAGTTACGTACTAAATAAATCGTTATTTGCTTATAGAATCTGAGAAAAACAAGATGTGTTTGTGAAACACTGATGCCCCCGTATGGCAACATAGCGACGGTTAAGCTTTCTCAAATGCAGATCAAATATGTTTGTACCAATTAAGGCCATTTTACAAGAAATGTGAAATATAAAACGCTAGCTACACCTGTTCCAGGGTTATGACCAAGGATAACATCTTATAATACAGGACAAACTAAGTTTCAAGGTGAAAGGGTCAAGGTTGCTGAGTTCTAAAGAAAGGCTTTGTCTCAATGATTACGTATGGGAAGTATGAAAGCGCTGGCCCTTACCGTTCAAAAGTTATGACCAAGGTTAAAGTTTGTAAAAGGTAGGTCTAACTCTAAGGTCAAGGTCAAAGGGTCAAGATATTTGATATCCAATGAAAGGTCTTGTCACAAGGATTACACATGCGAAATATGAAAGCTCTAGCCCCTACTGTTCAAAAGTTATGGTCAAGGTTAAAGTTTGTATAAAGTAAGTCAAACTCCAAGGTCAAGGTCAAAGGGTCAAAGTTCTTGATATCAAATGAAAGGTCTTGTCACAGGGAATAAATTTGTGAAGTATGAATGCCCTAGCCCGAACCCTTCAAAATATGGTCAATATTGTATTTTTAAAGTAGGTCAAACTCCAAGGTCAAGGTCAAAAGGTCAAAGTTCTTGGTATCCAATGAAAGGTGTTTTTATCAGAATTATATGTTTGAAGTATGAAAGCAGTAGTAGTTATTGTTCAAAAGTTATAGCCAAGGTTAAAGTTTTTTCATAGGTACGGAAATCTCCAAGGTCAAGGTCAAAGGGTCAAGGTTGTTGGAATCAAGTGAAAGGTCATTTAACAAACATTACATATGTGAAGTATAAATGTCCTGGTGACTACTGTTCAAAAGATATGGCCAAAGTAAAATTTTAAAATTTTCATGTAAAAGTGGGTCAAACTCAAAGGTCAAGGTCAAAAGGTCAAATTTGTTGGTAGCCAAAGAAAGGTCTTGTCACAAGAAATACACATATGAAATATGAAAGTCATAGCTCCACTAAATCAAAAGTTATGGGCAAGGTTAAAGTTTTTGCGGACAAACAGACAAACAGAGAGACAGAGAGACAGACAGACAGCTAGACAGACAGACACAACAAAAACTATATGACCCCGAAACTTCGTTTACGGGGGCATAAAAAGTATTAGTAACAACAGGTTTTAAGTCTCTAACCCTAATTAAGAAAGAAATCTTTACAAGGTAGATGTACATATACCGTGTTCATTAAAGGGCAGAAGAAATTCTTGTTGTCACATAAGACACATACGATGTGTTGTTAACAATTTAACATTAGAAACTGAAAAAAGGTACATTTTGAGGTAAAGAGGGGTATTTAATTTATGAATTTATATATTTATTGTACTGACAAGGACAATCTTACTGTGGCGCCAATATCTTAACTTAGAGGAACTATGGCGCTGATTTTTTGACTGTGGCGCTAAGGAATTTAACTATGGCGCCACGTTAAACGTCCCATGGAGTTGAAGCCTTAATTTTAACATTTATCAGTTTTTTGGGTCAAGTTACATATGTATTTTTACAAATTTTTCTTGGAAATATATAAAAAATAAAAGAGATATGTCAGACTCTGAGATTGTCCCTTATTATAAAGCCGTAGTCGTTGGCATTATCTCCATACCCTTCATGATATTGATTTTCGGTAAAATTTTATAATTTTATATCTTTAAAAGTTTCTGTGAATTTAAGGTATCCAACTGTGATTAAAATAATATCTGAACCATTGACTATTGGAAAGTACTCCTAACGTTCCCCTTTCACTACTGTAAATGATTTAGTGCAAAGAGAAGAGGTTTAGTTGAACATTTACTGGAGCAAATGGATTTCAATTTAAAGACAAAGTGAAAGGGTTCAGTTCTTCAAAATGTAAATGATAACGGCGACAAAATAAACACAAACAGAAAACACAATCCCTGTTTTACTAACGGAGTCATTGGCCATTGAAAGTGCCCTTTCTTTTGTTTTGAAAATCCAAGCAAAGACCGAATAAAACGTCCGTTCTGGCCTGTGTAATACATATAATATCAGTTCATTACGCTCTATTTACTCTATGGAAGAGTTATTTTTCTTAGTGCGCTCTTTTGTGAAAAAGTCGAAAAGTATACAATATCGCTGGATTTCTGGGACAAATATAACATTCACATATAATCAATGTATTAAATGTCGATGAACAAATTCAAACAAAATGCAAATGAAACAGTTAATTGTTGTAGACTTTATATTAAAAAGACGCATTATCAAAACCGTTTTTTTTTTCTAAAGAAAACTCCAAATTACGGCCTGCTCAGAAAATATAAGAGGAGGTACGCAATGACATTTCATATATTTTATTAGGATGTGCATTTGTCCTTGACAGGTCACCTTGGTCACTCACGTGACCTGTTGCTATCTGTTTTTGTCCGTCGTCGTGCGTCGTTCGTTGTGAGTTAACATTTGAACATTATCAGCTTCCTTTCTGAAACCACTGAACCAATTTCAATTTTAGCATATAACCTTTATGGGTAAAGGGAAAAATTAATTCATGGCCCCTGCTACTTAGGGCCTGAGGTTTGGGGCTAAAACCACCAAACTTAATGCAATGTTTAAAAATCTTCTTCTTTAACTGCCGGACTTTAAGCAGCAAAACTGCTTGCATGATTGCAATAAACATTGAATCCTCTTTCAAAATTGTGAATTTGATGGCTTCTGGGTCAGGGATTCCGTTGTTAGGTTTGGGCTCTAATGATGATGTAGTGAAAATGCATGAATTATTTGGAAATAATCTCCTTTGCTCCTGGTTATTTAACAAATGAACATTGTACATAGCTATGGTGAGGAAAGATGCTTCTTCAAAAATTGTAAAAAATTGCGACGGAGTATTATGTTGATGATTAAAGTATAAAGTTCTGATAAACAAGGACCCTTCTTGAAGAATTGTGAATTTCAGGATCCCTGGGTCAGGGTTTCGGGGAAGGGGTGTGTGCTCTAATGATTATGTACTGAAAACGAATTTTGCTTTAAAACCTGATCCTTGGTATTAAGCAAAAATTTATGATGAGCAAAGATGCCTTTTCAAAAATTGTGAAATGTGTGGTGCCAGGGTCGGGGTTCCTGTGGGCAATACTAATAATACTGATTGATGGAAATGAATTTTTCCTTCTACTCTGCCTCTGAGTATTAAGCAATCAATCTCGAAGCATGCTACGTGTATCGTTAAAATGAGCAATTGTGTCTTTTTAAAAAGAATGAATTTTATGGTCTCTTGTTTAAAACACGATCCAGATTTATTTGTTGGAAAGTTGTTATATGATACTCAGGTGACCTATGACGTCTTGTATTTTTAAGGTAAAGGATTGGTTGCAGATAAGAGATGGGTACCTCCTTTGTTATTTCAGGAGAGACAATATCCATTTTCTGCTTTTGTAAATCTCAAAATATGTTCAGACAGAATCTACTAGTAAAAAAGAACATGCTAAATGTTCTGCACTGAATAAAAAAATTCCTTGAGAGGCCATTTTTCCCCCAGAAATATAGATAGATTTGTATATAAAATGTAGGGTCCCAATATATGAAAGAAGGGATGTTTCTGACCATGGTTTGCAAAATATATCTTTTAAAAAACATCAAAACGATATTCTTTTTCCGTTTCTTAGATGAAGGGTATGAAGATAACGAACGGTATTCAATATTAAAGTCCGTAAAACAATACGAAATAGGAGAAGAGCTAACATGGACCTCCAAAACATCAGAGGTAGGATCAGGTGCCATGGAGGAGTGAGCATCCCCTGTCGACCGGTCATACCCGCCGTATGCTCCTTGTCATGATCAGGAAATAACGGAAAAATCCGTCGTCAATTCAATGTATAAGTAATGGACTAACAATTAGTATGAAAAACTTCAGCCAGCATTTGACTCAATGATAAATTGAATTTGCTGACAAGGTCATGGTATCGACCATAGAATTACGAAATGATATCTTTAAACGTTCATACGTAGAGCATGCTCTAGAACAAGAAGATTAATGCGTATTTCATAATACCGAATTGTATTATTTGCTTACATTTATCATATTTTCAGTTTATTAAGGAGGCTGGGGGTCGACATATTAACCACAAATTAACCACCAGATTAAACTTATTTTTTAGATACGGTATCGTTAGCTGTCAACTATCATTTAGCAAAGAAAAGATTCATACATTTTAGTTTTAAAATTTGATCATTTTTGTATATCTTTGTATGGAGCTCATCTTTTAAAGGAGGTCGGAATAGTCTGAAAATGGCTGCCACCCCCAGCCTCTTTAAATGTTTTTATGTATACATGTATAAAGGCGAGGGACACTTCTCCGTAAGTTCATTGTCCCTCTTGAGGGATATTTTTGAGCCCCACCTTCTGCTGCATTTCGAAATTGTAAAACCTGTAATCTCATTTGGCATTTGTAACAAATGCTCTATACACACACACCATCTTTATTATATAACATGCTGCAGAACTGAGCTGCAAATGTGCTTCGGGTTAACATGAACCGAATTGTTCATCCTGAAGTTAAAGTATTTTAGAGCACATGAGTAAACATTTGCAGCGAGAGCTTAGTTCCAGAAGCGAATTGTCCTTAAATTTTGATATTAAAATTTAGCGATTTATTGAAACATAGTAGAATAAACTTTTCCTTAATGAGGAATAAATTATAAGCAATATCTCACACCATTGCTGGAATGCAAATTTGTATTTATAATCGCTACTATTCCTAAAGATATGGTATATATTATTGTTCAGTTACAGAATTTATCTACAGATAAATTTGTTAGTAATGATAAAAATACTTTTGTGACCGATAAATGAGTAATAAAACGTCTGTAGGGACTTTAAATGTTTCCGGTCGTCATGATTAAAATTTCCTGTATTTTAAGTGAGAAGAACTTCACTATTTTTTTTTTAACTTTGCCTCGTATTTTATCTAATGCAAAGTCGGTTGTTATACACATTGTTATTATTTTTTAAAATCTAAATCTAATAATGATTATTTGGAAAGCTTTACATGGGCACATTATATGAGGAGGGACGTAATTTATCATTTTTGCTCTCCGCTTTATTGCTCCGCCCCCTTAGAGGGTACTTAAACATTATTTGATATTATTCATAGTTTATAAATTCACGCAAAACACTTTATGCAATCTCTGCACAATTTTTTGATAAAGTATTTTATGTATATTAAGTTATTAAACTGGTTCTTCAATCAAAGATGACGTATTTTAAGGTCATATGTATGTTAACTGGAATTATTTCTTCTTATGAATATGGTTTGTGTTTAGTAAACTTATTATGAAATAATGTTGAATTAGTGAAAGAACTTGCTGTCTCTGGAATTCTCAGTATTAATCTTTATCCATGTAGACGATCTTTCTGGAAGTAAAACTGCTACACAGAAATCAACTTTTCCATGCAATGGATGCGATGATGGATCACGCGGTGCAGAAGTGGCTGTTGACAGCGACTTTAAGACGTGTACTAGGAATATCAATCCAGAAGGGATTGAATGGTGGATGGTAGATCTTCAGGAAACACAATCCATATATGCGATTAAATTTGTCTTTAGAGAATATAGCGAAGATTTCCGTATGTTAAAAAAAGAATTGAACATCGTATTTAAATGCATCAAGTTATAAATTTAATACATAAACAATTCTCGCAATTATTTAATCAATTGCAATGTCTTACTCTAAATTATGTTTTCAAGGTAAACGACAAGAGGAGCGTTTATCAGGATACTCTATTTATGTATCAAATACAACAGAAATAAAAAGTGGGAAACTTTGCTTTAAACATAATGGAACATATTTACCATCATTAGCAGCAGAACACATATGTCCCTCGTTCGGAAGATATGTTCAGTTTGTTAATAACAACAACTACATAGAACTCTGCGATTTTATTGCTTTAGGTAAGGGAAATTTAAAGATTTAAATGCTATAAGAAATTTAAAGATTTAAATGCTATAAGCGTAGGTCTTAACTGCGGAAGCGTATTAGTGCCACTTGGGCACTTAATTTTTTTGATTCATGAACTTTAATCTGTAAAATTTACATTTTAATCTGTAAATTTGACACTTAAATATGTAAAGAATAGAGGTGTACATGTAGAAGGCGAGGACACTCCCCCGCTCTGACAAAAGACATTTCTCAATTCTAAAAGATATATTTTTCAAAATTATATTATCTTTTACACATTTAATTCTGTATTTCATTATTTTAATATTTTATTAATAATTTATTTTTCACCCATGTTTTTAAGGTATGCGAAAACAAAACAGAAAAAGCTTCACGTATGATTCGAACTCTCTCCATAGCGCAGGGTTTGGTCCATGACCGACCGCTTTAACCACTACGGTATGAAGTATATGCATTATCGATGTCTGTCAGTGTGATTTAAAGGAATTGGTTTTTTTAAGGGTACATTTTTTCAGAAATTTTCAATTTTCATATTCAATGGGTTCAGATTCCATTTTTTGGACGAATGAAATAGATTTTGCATTTACGTTTCCATCGTTTAAGCTTTAAAAAAGAATGAAGACTTGGCCCATTCATGTTCAAAATTCATTTTTTATAGCTCTACTAGACCCATTGTCCACTAAATATGCTTATCTGTTAAATATTAAAACAAAGATTATAAAATAACAAGTCGTTCATGAAAATTAATTGATACAATGTTTTGAAGATGACACTATTGACAACATGATTAAATATTTTAGAAAAATAAAACTCATTTTTGAATTTTGAAAATTGAGAAACATTTTGTCTCAGAGCGGTGGATTGTCCACGCCTTATACGCCCTCTTTTTTTTACACGTAAATCTGTAAATTTTACAGACTAAAGTGAAAAATTTACAGATTAAAGTGTAAATTTTACACCTTCATGGTTAAATTTTACATGTTAATCTGTCGATTTTACTCTTAAATCTGTACCTTTACACTTTGAAGTGTAAATTTTAAACTTTAAAGTGTATAATTTACACTTTAAGCTGTAAATTTTACAATTTAATCTGTAATTTTCAAACTTTTTTCTGCAAAATTTACACTTTAATCTGCAACATTTACACTTTATTCGATCGAACAACCTGTACTGCAATCTATCTGTTATAATCAAACGGTCGTTTCGTACTGCTATACCTTAGGCATTTGCAAAAAAGTATATAACTGAGATGTATACAATTGTTTTCATATTTTCTTTTATATGTACATATATATTGATAAGTAATGATGAACGATTTACTCATGGGCCTAGTAAGAGCTTTTCCCCGGCAAAATATCGGGAATCTGATTTAAATCCAGTATATTTCTTCAGTTGTGCTACATGTACATGTATAGTGCAACGAACAGTAAAATATTATATCTAAAAGATTTCTTTTCTTATTTGCAGTTCAGATTGATATTGCAAGTTTATGAGTCAATGATCATGATGATATAAAATATAACATTAGAATTATGGTCATTTTTGAAAGTAGCAATAAAGAAAGGCCATCGAATCAAAGGATATAAATTTCTTTGCCGTTCCAAAATTAATATAAACTGATTAAACTCATATATTTCAATTATAAATATATGTTTACATGTATATTTTACTAATTAATGTATTAATGGATTATTAAAAAAAAAAATTCGATTCAAAAAGTAAATCAATTATTGCAGGTAACACACGTAGAATGTAATACAATTCATGCTTTCAATAACTAAACTGCTTAGTGGATTAAACGAAATTTATATATGAAGATATCAATATCATATTCATTGAGAATAAATCCATGTCTGATTGATTTGCTCCTCAGTAATATTCTAAGAAAGTCATTTATCAGTCATATTAATTTGCTTAAAATTGCATTTATTATGAAATAAAAAAAACAGAGTTAAATTTAATCATGCATGATACAAGGTATGTTCGCTTAAAATGTGTTACTTAGGAAATATGAAGTTCTCAAATTGACTAAGTGAATTAAACAGATTAAAGTGTATATTTTTTCAGATGAAAGTGTAAAATTTACAGATAAATGTGCCAATTTTACCAATTAAAGTGTAAATTTTACAGATTAAAGTTAAAGTGTATTTTTACAGATTAAGGTGTAAACTTTAAACTTTAAAGTGTAAAATTTCAGAATAAAGTGTAAAATCTACAGATTGTTGTGTAAAGTTTATTTTACAGATTAGATTGAATAAATTTACAGACCTAAGTGTAAATTTTCAGATTAAAGTGTAAAATTTACATATTAAAGTGTAGAATTAAAAAAAAGTGGCATTAATACGCTTCCGTACTTAACTACATTTATGTTTGGTATTCAAATGTAAATAAATAAGTGAAACTGACATAGAATGTACATGTAGAAATGTTGAATAAACTCATTTGCATGAACTTCACTTTAAAAAGAAATATAAAGAAGAGACGGGAATTTAAATCAAAAGTTCAAAAATATTTTAGAGTATCTAGTGCTCATTTCTTTTATGAGAATTCAACTTTCATTCCCTTTGAAAAACAATTTTACATAATCTTCTTCACCAATACTCTTACAAATGAATTCATATTTCATTAAAAAATGTCTATACTAAACACTAATATACACCAAATTTTATTTAAAAATATTGTTAGAATGTTCAGATATTTGAGAGGTTTTCATAAGATATTCAAAGATAGGTTTTAAAGATGTATTTTTTGGAAATTTAAAATACATATTCAAAGAGATAACAATCAAACCCACCAACTGCCCTTATTCAGAAACAAATGAATCGCTTTCTGAGACAACATTTACATAATTTGCATCTGATCTTTTCTAAGATAAGGAAATGCAAATGACAACGATAACGAACATAATTTGACCATAAAATGAGAAAGTCAAACATATGATTATGTCATACACGCTCATAATTTAAAGTAAAATATTTAAAAGTTTAAACAAACATCATTTAACATTTTCATAATCGATTTATTATAGATAAAAACAAAATATTTTGCTGCTTAGCTTTACAGTATCATATCTTTCTGAGTGAATGCACATTGAAAAGAAGGCTTGCTGCTATGCATTTGTACGTTGAATATTATTTTATGCATCTTACGCGTTTATAAACAGCAAATTAAAAGCTTATAAGCTGTTTTATGTCTTCAATGCTTATAGGCAAGATCACCGCGGCTTGTTTTTGCTTATTTTGTAAAAGTAAAATAAAACTATTTCATGTTGATGAATAATGTCATTTATTAAAATGACGGTATTAATGTGAACAATTTAAGAAGCAAGAAGGGGATCAGATTCACAAGCTTTGCTTATCTGTTACGTAAAATATGATAATGTCTGACCCCCACCCCCCAAAAAACAAATGACCAGAAAAAAGTACCTATAAGACCAGACAAACATAACTTCATATGAAAAAGTTAGCAAAAAGATGGCACATCAAAACAAAACAAGGAAACATCAGAGGAAAAAGTAAGCCAAAGATGGTACATCAAAAAAAACAATCTTGTATGTTTTTTGTATGTTATTTGCAAAAAAAAAAAATAAATAAATAAATAAAAATAAATAAATAAAAAAAAAACAAAACAACTGAAACATTCATTTTACTAAAGGGCTAATTGTATTTCATTTGACAATAGAAATACATGAATCATTAATTATATAAAAGTTTGGTGTTATATTCATTTTAAATCTTGAAATAGGTAATTGGGCTCAAAAGTCTATTCACTGGGAACAATATGAATTAGAAGCAGATCTTGAGCAAATACGGTCCTCTAAAACAGTGTGATCAGTGTTATTGAGAAGTAAGCACCCCCAGTTGCCAGCACTATTGAAATAATGACCACTATTGATATAATTATTTCCATAGTGGTTGAGAATATATTTCAATAATAAACATTGATTGCAACCACTAGTGAAATACGACCAGTATTGAAATAATTATTTCAATGGTGGTCGTAATTTCAATAGTGGTTGCAACAACCCCGTGTTTATTCGTCGAATTTTATAAATGTATAGGGATGAACGACATAGTAAAATATAGTTGATGTTCATAAATATATATATGTGTTATATATATTACATAGGTTGTCAGAGTGGTTACTACGGTGGTGATTGTAATCTTCCGTGTCCTAAACATTGTAAAAGTAACCAATGTTTTGTAAATAACGGGACATGTCTTGGATGTGACAACGGGTGGACTGGTTTGTTATGCAAGCAAGGTAGGATAAGTTCAGCTGCCCGAAGAATTACATTTTTTTCAAAATCCTTGTATTACATTCCAGAATCTGTTTTTGTTAGATTCGAACACAACTTAAATGAGGGATATCTTAATTTTTATCAGCATTTGGTGTAATATAACATGACCTTAATTGTCACATGACACTCAATTATGTCTTTCTGATTGTTAAACGTAAATTTCCTCAACGAAACTGCTTAGCAAAATTTTTATTTCAATCCGTTCAACGAATAAACTTCTTTTTTAGTACATCGGAAAAGTGCTTGGGACGAGACTCAATGTAATTATTTCGAATTGTATTATAATATTTAACCTCGTTACCTTGATCGTGAAATTTGTGACAGTGTTAGATGAAGGATATGGATATAATGAACAGTATTCAATATCAAAGTCCATAAAACAATACAAAATAGGAGCAGAGCAAACACAGACCCTCAAAATATCAGAGGTGAGATCAGGTACCATGGAGAAGTGAGCATCCCCTGCCGACCGGTAACATCCGAAGCTTTAATTATGTTTTCATTAACTATTCTTTATAAAATATTAAGTCTTTTTGTATGATTTTAGACAAAACTGGAAACATAAACAAGAGAAAATAGCATATTTTATAATTTCATACTTATAAAAAAAACCGAAAGCGGGGAACCATAATTCTTTGCGTATACTTGTTTTCACCATTCGTCCTAATTCATATCATTACACTTCACTTCCATCCCAAGAAAGAGTCATGCAGGGAACATTCTCTGTTATGCATTTTCACAACATATTCACACTTAATCTCATTCATATTTATCAGTTGTATTACCTATTATATGCAATAATAATTATATCTCTAACCACGATCTGTACACGAAAGAAATTTAGAGGCGACCATTTGCTTAATCATATTTAACACATAGATCAGTTTTCAGTTTAGAGATACTGATGAAGTTATATTTTAATTTTAAAAAATTGCACACATCCAGGCCAAAAGAAGCAAGCAAGGTACTTGTATTTTTTTTACATGCTGTGTTAATAAGATATACATTTATCCACTGGTTGTGAGTGGGATAGCTATTTTATCAAACCAGCGACAGAGTATATAATAATTTTTAAGGTTTGAATTCTCTTCAGAGTTAAATAATACTGCAAGAATAAGGTGAAATCCTGATACTTCTAAAGTCATTATGACGTCATCAGTCTATAGATCGCTTGAAATGAAAATTGGGTGCAAAAATTGCATGAAAATTTTCCGAGGGGTGGATAGCAAAAATTATACCCCTGGGTATACTTTCTATGCGTGAAAATTTTCAGACTATGAAGAATAGTTATTTTACTTTCTTAACTTTATAAAGGAAACATTGTAACAGGAGTATAATAATATACACTTATCCACAGGTTGTGAGTGCGATAGCTCTTTTCTCAAACCCGCGACAGGGAACTATTCCCCGAGGGCTTCCCCGAGGTGAATAGTTCCTGTCAAGGGTTTGATAAAAGAGCTATCCCACTCACAACCAGTGGATAAGCGTTTTATTATACTGATGTATATTATATTTTCTGAGGGTTGAATTATTTTGGAGTAAGATGATACTGCAAGAATAATCTGAAATCCTGATGACGTCACAATGTTACTGAAGTCATTATGCCATAATCAATCTGTAGATTTATTGCAGGAAATCAAAATTGGCAGCAAAAATAGCATGAAAATTTTTTGAGGGTAGATAGCAAAAACTTTATCCCGGGGTATAGCTTTTCTATGCGTGGATTATAAAAGATAGCTATTTTACCTTCTGAATTTTATATAAGAAACATTTTGACAGAAGTATAATAATAAAATATATGACTTTTTCCATTATGCAGCATGTTCAGTCGGAATGTATGGTCCAGATTGTTCATTATCATGTTCTGGGTATTGTAAAAACAATTCTCCTTGCAATCCAGTAGATGGTATTTGCTCAGATGGATGTGCAGACGGGTGGATGGGCGTGTTTTGCGATAAAAGTACATGCGTTTTAAAACTTATGAAATGAGAATATATACAATTATACAAAAATGTTTTATTAAAAGTTGAAAAATACAATAAAAGCAAATGTTGACCATTTTCTTGCCTAATTTATTTTAAATACTGTCACAGTACTGAAATACCAGATATACATGTATTTTACAATTCAAGTTTGTTTCTCTGGAAAATTTGGTCCGGATTGTAAGAACAACTGCAGTGGGAATTGCTTAAATGATTCAAACTGCAACCACAGGACAGGGGAATGTAACAAAGGCTGCAAGCCTGGATATCAGGGAGAACTTTGCAATAATGGTAACTGTACGTTAAGTTGAGCTGTACGTTCAAGTGGGTCTTCACTACCTTGTTCCACGTCTATCTGTCTGCCTTCGTGTATATCTAGAATTGTCTCAATATTTGCACATTTTGAATATCTGCTTTAGAAATACTGGAGATTAGACAATTTTCCGTATATAATATGATTATCTTTAATCTTAAACTTTAAGGAAGTGTTGTGGATAAATTTACATGATCACTTTAATACTTAAATGAGTAGTTTTGATTACTTAACTGCTAATTTTATAAACCTGAGGATCGGACTACCTTAAGGAGCTAGGGAGTCAACAAATTAACCACCAGATTTAACTTATATCTTAAGATACGGTATCTTAAGATATCAACTACCGTTTGGCAAAGAAAAAATTCATACATTTAAGTTTTAAAATTTGATCATTTTTGTATATCTTTATATGGAGCTCTTCTTTTAGAGGAGATCGAAATAGTCTGAAAATGTTTGCCACCCCCCAGCCTCTTTAAATATTATTCGGTAATATATATATATATATATATATATATATATATATATATAAAGCACAAATTACAACAACTCTTAAACTAATATAACTGCCCTAAGTGAAGAAATATTAATATAGAAAGCACAGAGAAATTCACTTTTACAAGGATACTCACTTCCGCCCCAGCCCGGGGTTGAACTCTCGACCTACGGAATCTGTCTCCTAGCAGTTCCTGTACTGCTAGGAGACAGATTCCGTAGGTCGAGAGTTCAACCCCGGGCTGGGGCGGAAGTGAGTATCCTTGTAAAAGTGAATTTCTCTGTGCTTTCTATATATATATATATATATATATATATATAGACTTGGGAAACAAGATAGGATTAAAATTTTATAAAAGAATATAAACAAAACAATTCCGAATGAATTGCAGTTTAAAATCAATTTGAAAATCTTTAAAAACTACAGAAGTATTTGTATCAGTTTATTGCCCTTATGAGCTTTCTTTCTTAAAATTTGTCACAGAGAATTGTAGACAGTACACCCTCTCAAAATGTACTAACCTGTTGATAATTTGTTTTGGTTTCTTTAACAAATTAAATCTGTTTTTTCTAATGCTTACATCAGTTTATGCACTATAGTAAACTAAATGAAGACTATATCATATAAGTCTTTACTGCGAAACCTGTGTCGAAAATTTGTAAAAATACTGTAACTTGTATAATGTACTGTTAGCTTGCAGACATGGCTATTTTGGACGAAATTGTTCGAGGAAATGCAGTTCATTCTGTATAAAAAATTGCCAAAATATCAATGGACTTTGTCTTTCTGGGTGCATCAACGGTTACAAAGGTCCAACATGTGAACAAAGTATGTATTTTATTTCTGCTATATGAATAGTCATACACTATGAAACAAATTTTCGGGGGGGGGGGGGGTATTTTCGTTGTTTTTGAGGTACATGTTTGAAGAGATCCACGAATTTATGTCCACCACGAAATGCAAAATGTTACATCCATAGCTACTCAACAATTCTTCATCCACGAATTCAAATACCCACGAACAATGAATTTTTACTCAAATCACGAAAGTTTGACCTCACGAAGATATGTGATTTTACAGTATTTGAAATATGGCTAGACAACATGTTGGCATAATTGCAATTAACCTCATTGAATATTGAAAATAGAGTGCAGCTTTGGGTGGTATGGTCACAATTGCTCAATGATGTGTGATAACTGTGAAAATCAAACTTGTAATCCTGTTACGGGTAGTTGTCAGTATGGATGTAAACCGGGTTGGAGTGGTTCAACATGTTCTGTAGGTAATATATTATGTATATAATGTGATATCTTAAAAAAAACTATTTTCATGCAGAGTACGGAGTAAAATTTACAATTTTCTTCTTTCTAACCTTTTGTGATATGTTACGACTACATCTACTAATTGCAAAGTTATTAAAATACATACAAAAAGCTCAGAAAATGGAAATACGATAAAAAAAAACTTCCATAAAGGTAAAACGTCATACAGAACTGTCATTTCATGTATATGGAATTCAAATCAGCTTCATACAACAAAATGCATGTGGTTTTGGTAGGGACAGAGTAGCTAGAATAAGTTAAAAAGACAAGAGAATAAGTTAACGGATAATGCACTTCATGTTAATAATGATGTAAAATTTATTATCTTTGCATTATCTCTAATGAATGATCAACCCTTTTTATTTTCGCATATACTCGACAGTGTGTACCGCGGACAAATACGGAGCAGATTGCATGTCTTCTTGTAGCCAAAACTGCGTAAACAAGGAATCGTGTGACCACGTGACGGGAGTTTGTGAAAATGGTTGTTCAGATGGTTATAAAGGAGAGCAATGTAATTTAAGTAAGATAATTATGCAATATATTTCACTTTTTATTTTTATAAATGCATCTGAGGTTACTTTGATTATTTATATTTATATATACTATCCTTAGAGTTTTTTCCTCTTTAAGTATTCTGATATACACACATTGTCAAAAAAATATTAATGTTTTACGTGTACCACATCAACTTAATGCTGAAAGGTGCTTATCAACACATTTTTTTGGTTTTTTAATGTGTTCAACTCATATGTAAGAACATCAGCTGCATATACTATAAAATATAATATATGTTTAAAAAGTTGCAAAAAAAAAAATTATAAGAAATATTCTATATAGGCAAAAATAAATTATTTACACATGTAGCAGCATTTCCCTGTGAATTCGAACCTTATGATTTGCTTCCCAAATCCATCTTTACCTTCATATTTTTACTCAATTCAATAAAAAGACATGAAAACATATTTTGATATATAACATTTTTGAATAAGTTTTCCTATTGTATCACAAATGTTATAAGTTTCGCTATAAACCCTTAAAAATGCTGAGTCACACCGGAAACAGTTACATGTATGTCACGCCGGAAACAGTTATGTCACCCCCGAAGGAAACAGTTTTATCATCTTTTCGATCACGTTCACGTGTTTTTACGTTACGCATTTTAGTTCGGGTTCGAGATTTTTTGACGTCAGTTGCTAAGCAAAAGTAAGCAACACAGCGTATTTCTTAACGTCAAGAAGCCATTTTCTGATTATTTGTGTAAATTTTAACGATTTTGAATGATTTTAAATTTTCGTTTAATTTTAAAAAGGTCATATAACATTTACCACATGGCTTCTCTGGCGAATATACCAGAATATTTGCTCCTCGGTGATAGGAAAGCCCTGGAGTGTTATGTCACCCTCTGCCTTCGGCATCGGCTGACATAACACTCCAGGGCTTTCCTGTCACCTCGGGGCAAATATTCTGGTATGTTACCTTCGAAGCCATGTGATATATGTATAATGTCGCCCCGAACGAAGTCGGGCGACATATTGCGATTGTATGCATGTTTTTGTTCTCCAGGCTGTTTCTCAGAGAGGGCTGGGACAATCTTCCTGAAACTTTACTCAAAGGAGGATCACTGGTTGTAGTTGTGTAGTGTGGTCATTCAGTTTCAAAATGGCTACCGTTGCCATGGAAACCTACAAATAGCAACAAATTTTGTCCGCTATTGTTCTCTTTGGTCCCTTGAACATTCTTAATGAAATTTTATCTATGTAATGATTAGTATCTGTTATTGTGCTCATTGGATTTAAAAATTGCAAATTGTCAATAGTTTGATTAGTTTCCATGGAAACAGGGGAAAAGTGAAAATTCTTTAACTTTGATTTTTCAATCAAAGTGCTGAAAGGACTGATAGGAGGTGATGTTTGTCCAAACTTAGCCAATGGGTAAAGTTTTAGTGATGAAAAAAATGAAAGTCTTGTCAAGTCCGGGGTGACATACGGTATTGGTTGCAATAGCAGACTTTCTAATTTTATTTTATGATTCAAATTTCACACGAAGCATTGATTTCAAATTCTTTGAAATAACACTTTATCATTATATTTTTCTCAGTTTGTGGAAATGGTTATTTTGGAGCAAATTGTTCCAATGTTTGCTCTGAGAACTGTTCTGATATATGCCATCATATTGATGGGATGTGTAACTGTAAGGCTGGCATGGAAAATTCCCCAGAATGCAAACAGGGTAATATGTGAAAGCAATTTGATATGTTAAAAGCAAATGCGTACAGCCACCTACCCAGTGTAAATGTATATGTTCATTAACAGTATTATTTCAAGAGATGATTGGAAAAGATCCTTACTGTCCTTTTAAGTTTATTCATATAATTTGTTTTCAAAATATATGTATATAATTCACATAAAATTTTCTACATTTTTTATACAGTTTCATTATTGACTACGGTCAGAGGATGTGATGATCACTGTTTTTATGCTATTGGATGGTCTATGTTGGTCATACTTAATGTTTTGACCTGTATGTTATGGATTCGTGAAAGGTATTTTTTTTTATTCTAAACAATTATTTAGTAATATAATTATAAATATGCATTTCCTTTTTTATTTTTGTTTTGTATTTAAAGAAAGCAAGTGAAAGTGAAAAGACAGTCTTCATCTCATTACATAACTACTGAAGCAGAAATGAAAGAAAAGACTTCTGAATCACACGAATATCAAGAAGTGAATTCTGTATCACGTGAATTTTCGTACCAAAATCTCTCATTTGATACATGAAACTTTTGAAAATACAGCGTTTGACTGGGTGAGTTCGGAACTTCAAATTTTATTAGTGATATTTGAGGGCAATAAAGAAAAATCATTATTTTAATTCAAATAAAGAATTCATTGGTTTTTCATATGATAATCATGTTTTTACTGGAGTAATAAAGATATATTAAAATACATTTATTATATTACAGTATGTTTAAAGTGTATAATGGTGTGCCAGGCAGAGGACTACAATTTTTCGATCTGCGAACGTGTGTGCAAAATCGAACTATAAAAAGAAAACCAGCTTTCTCGACAAATAACAACTGCAGTTATAAACAATGCAAAGAAAATGGATACTAACACGAAATAAATGCAATTGATAAATGCGGCTATTGTTGAGAAATGGTCATTTATAATATCTGAACATGTTTATAATATCTCAACATTGAACCAAATGGAGAGAAAGAGAGAGGGATCTTTCACTGCAATAATCCTTTTACTATGCTTATATCGTATCTTTATTATCTTTATTTCTTTAACATGTTTAAGTATTTTTAATTAGTAAATGTACTTCCTGACTCCAGCATGAGCTAAGTACTTTAATAAAAGAAATTCATTTAAATATTTAACAATTATTTAAAAATCTAATTCTTAAAACTTTTTGATGCCAATCAATATATAAAAGATTAACAGCCTTTTAATTGTTTATATATAATATCATATTTCAGTGAATAGCAACAAAGTATACTTCAAATTTTGAAAAAATACGGAATTTTTCACAAGTGGCATACATTCATTTTATTTGACGCACTACTCCTTGTTCGATAAAGTACAATTATCTTTTACCTTCAAAATAATGTGATAACTTCTCTTTAGATAACAAATCTTTGCAACTGTGTTTTACATTTTGTTAAAAGAAATTTCATCTTGAAGCACTATTGGTGTGTTAAATAAGGACGATAAATACGGAAATAAGTAAATAAAAGATAAATAAGGGTACTATGTTTAATAAGTATGAGGAAATATTCCACTGATTAAACATTCAGTGCCTTCTCATGATCAGTTCCCTGTATTTCAGAGATCGTGTAATAGGTAAAATGTGATAACATCGCTAAACAATTTAAGGAATAGATAAATCCAATATAACACTGTTTTGATAAATAAAGAAAAAAAAATAAAAATGAAGATTATTCCACAGATAGGACAGTTTGTAGGCTTCTTATTCCCCTCATTTTCAGAGAATTCTGACATGCAAAAGGGTGAGTTCATCATGCATCGGACACATACCTTGCTTCGGACAACTTTAGGCAATAAACTCTCTTTCAACTTAAGAGTTCTGTGTATTTATTTGTTTCTGTCATAGAGATGAAGATTTATATTTTTTTAATGATACCGATTGCGTTTATCATGTTGTGATAAAAATACCCCGCAAATGGCCTAGAAGTTACGTCATATTTTACATCATCAAAGGGGAATAACCCGAAATTTATGATTTTGCGATTTTTTAAGAGTTATCGTTCTTTTAAATTCGACTTCCACGGAACGAGACGGACTTTGGTGAATTTTGTCAAGGATTGGTAATTTTACATAATTTTTAAAGAAATTTCACTTCAATGTTTGTTTAATTCTTATTAGAGCTGGTTTTTACTAATATGCTAATTTCACCGTACATGGGACACAAATTAACCATGCATCGGACACTTTTCGATGCAAAGGTAAGCACCACAATTTTCATACAGAACCCAGCTGACAGCTGTTTTCTGCGAAAAAAGAAAATAAAAACTCTATATTTTCAATCAAAATACAAGTTATCGATATATGACGTCTGGAATCTGACTCAATTTATTTCTAAAAACAAGAGTATGAAAAACCACGAAAAAAAGGCGCGAATTACCGCATTATAAGCATTTTAAAGAATTTCTATGGCAGAGTGAGGTATCTTGAATCGTTCTACATTTGTTCAATAATATCGTCAATTAAATTTAAGTCAAGGGTTATTTCTAAGATAAAAGAAAAAAATATATCCATATCAACGATTTTAAATCACTGTGATAAAGGTACGATATTTTTCCGGTCTCCATACCGTCTGTCCGATGCATGGTAAACAATGTCCGATCCATGGTGAATTCTCAGTTATTCCTAAAAACTCGATTTTTGGGAATATTTTCTAAATAAAGGGCATATAATTTGTTCTCAATTGATATTTTAATCACAAACTAAATGTTAAGCTCCATTTTGATAATTTTCCGTCGGTAGCGATATCGCTAGAACTTGTTGAAGTACAAGGGTATCCGATGCATGGTGAATTCACCCTATAAGGAAAAGTTAAACCCAACTAGAGCCGATCTCGTTGCAAAGCAACGAGTAGGTCTTCCGTTGGAGCTGTGGACAGGAAGTACATACCTTGGGTCAAGGTCACTGCACTTTCTTATGTCAACAACCTTTCTTTCCAGCATGAGCCTCCAGTAAATTTTAATTATAAAGTTATGCTTAAACATTTTTTTCTTTGTCAGTGACCTTGATTTGCCAGAAAGACATTTGACCAGGGTCATGACAAAACCTCCAATCATAAGTTATCTATGTTTCAAGTAAGAGCCTCCAATGATTTTCATTTACTAATTCATAGCGTAGTAAAGAAAATATTTCTTCTGTCAGTGACCTTGATCTTAACAGAACAACGTGGCTCTGTGTCAAGACAAACACCTTTTAGTGATTAGAAGTTCATAACCCTGACAGGAATTTTACAAACTTTTCTGTTTGAAATTTGCATTATCTCGCACCATTTTGTCACAGGTCAGAAAAACAACATTGAGGTATTTTAAAACATCACCGGATATAAATATTCAAACAACATGGAGTTTCTGTTTGTGAAAGACGGGGTTGAAAGTCCTTTCCGTAATACGTATTTTAGGTAATAGCTTTACTTTCAATAAAATTAAACTCAAAAGTCCACAAATAAAATATCTTTCCTCATTTATTTCAAAGTTTGGGTAAAGGGGGTGAGGAGCATGGGGATGTCATGATGTATACGTAATACATTCGAGGTTACTATTCTGTTAGACAGGAAGATCCGAAGAGTTGTGATTAGCTGATCATGATCTAAAACACGTTGACAAACCAAAACCACATGGTTTTATACATGTTGTGACACGATAGCGGCGTTTTTCTTTGAAGTTTACTGTTCTGTATTAGCAAT
>PRKT01002119.1:18952-31738 GCA_003671525.1 Saccostrea glomerata | reverse complement strand
TCTAAGTCCACACTTATACTTTGCTCATACCATACTGATCTTCACTTATAAGTGAGGTATAAGTGAAATATTCACTGATATGTAGCTCATCTTTACTTATAAGTGAAGTATTAACGAAATCCATTCCTCACTTATACTTACTTTGACTTATAGTACACTTATAAGTAAATTTCAAAATTTATATGTGACTTATAAGTTACTAATAAGTGGATTATAAAACACTTATAAGTTTCTATTAGTTTTTTCTGTAAGGGATATCAGATCAGAACTGAAAGTTTACTAGGGGGGCTTGAACTTTAACCCCCCAGGGGGTCATGATTTGAACAAACTTGAATCTACACTACCTGAGGATGATTCCCTATAAATATCACTAAGCATGGCTTTAAAGTACTTGAAATGAAGATTTTAAAAGGTTCCCTTTATATTCCTATGTAAAACTCTTATCAGCCATTTGGCCCCACCCAACTGCCAGGGGTCATGATTTGAACATACTTGAATCTTCACTCCCTGAAGATGATTCCACATGAGTTTCATCTTTCCTGGCCCAGTGGTTCTTTAGAAGAATATTTTTAAGATTTTTTTTATATATTCCTATGTAAAACTTTGATCGGCCATTTTGGCCCCACCCTACCCCCGGGGGTCATGATTTGAACAAATCTGAATCTACACTACCTGAGGATGAATCCACATGAGTTTCATCTTTCCTGGCCCAGTGATTCTTGAAAGGAAGAATTTTTAAGATTTTTCCTATATATTCCTTTGTAAAACTTTGATTGGCCATTTTGGCCCCACCCTACCTCTGAGGGTCTTGATTTGAATAAATTTGAATCTACACTACCTGAGGATGTCTACCCATAAGTTTCATCTTTCTAGGCACTTGAGAAGAAGATTTTTCTTATATATTCCTATGTAAATCTTTGATCGGACATTTTGGCCCCATCCTACCCGCGGGGGGGTCATGATTTGAACAAACCTGAATCTACATTACCTGAGGATGAATCCACATGAGTTTCATCTTTCCTGGCCCAGTGATTCTTGAAAAGAAGAATTTTTAAGATTTTTCCTATATATTCCTTTGTAAAACTTTGATTGGCCATTTTGGCCCCACCCTACCCCCGAGGGTCCGGTTTTGAATAAATTTGAATCTACACTACCTGAGGATGATTCCACATGAGTTTCATCTTTCCTGGCCCAGTGGTTCTTAAGAAGAAGATTTTTAAAGATTTTTACAATATACTCCTATGTAAAACTTTGACCGGCCATTTTGGCCCCACCCTTATCCCAGGGGTCATTAGGCCTATTTGAACAAACTTGAATCTACACTCCCTAAGGATGATTCCACATGAGTTTCATCTTTCCTAGCCCAGTGGTTCTTGAGAAGAAGATTTTTAACGATTTTTCTTATATATTCCTATGTAAAACTTTGATTGGCCATTTTGGCCCCATCCTACCCTTGGGGATAATGATTTGAATAAACTTGAATCTACACTACCTGAGGATGTTTCCCCATAAGTTTCATCTTTCCTGGCACAGTGGTTCTTGAGAAGAAGATTTTAAAACATACCACCAAATTTTCACTAATTCTCAATTATTTCCCCTTGATTGAGGGCGTGGCCCTTTATTTAAACAAACTTTAATCCCCTTCACCCAAGGATGCTTTGTGGCAAATTTGGTCGAAATTGGCCCAGCAGTTCTTGAGAAGAAGTCGAAAATGTGAAAAGTTTACAGACAGACAGACAGACAGCCGAAAAGACAGACGGATGGATGACGGACGCATTACTATCCCATAAGCTATTCTGGTCTCTGACCACTAGAGCTAAATGATCCTTCCCCCTCATCAAAATAAAAACCGATGCACAGAATTATGTATCTTAGTGTAGTCTACTTGTGTGCCAAGTAATATTGAAATCGGACCAACACAGTAGGAGGAGTAGCATTTTGAAAGAATTTCACAGAAATTTCTATTTTAAGTAGGGATGTCAAATCGGTCGATTTTTAGTACTTGGTTACTTGGACGTTTTTCAGATCGAGTACCCGAGTACTCGGTAAAAAGTGTAAATAAATACGAACAAGTAAATTGACTGTAAAACATTGTAAGCTTTTGTAGAAATAAAACCACATGCTTATATAGGAGAATTACCCGTAGTGTATTTCTGTTGTAACAATGATAAGCACTTCGTGCCCGACGAAATTCAATATCACATTTTTTTTTTAATTTCAGATAAACACAAGAAATAAAATCATAAGTGGTTCACAGTGATTTTGATTTTAAAAAAAATACTCGTTCCGTAATTGTAACTCTTTGTTGCGTTTGACGTCCAGGTATCAGTCGTCAGAGCTACGTACATGATCAACTTGAACTTGAGTTCTCATAACAGAGCGGATTTACGATTTTCGCATACTTTTTCACGCCATTTTATATTATTACGAACGGTATTTTGCAGTTTGGTGCAATGATGAACATCAGTTTTTAAAAGTCTTTGCCTTCAACCATTTGTATTGGCGTGTAATCAAACACAAGCATATCAACAATCGCACGTGTAATACGTGCATCATCTGTCTCTTTTCTGAGAATTTGCGGCTTCGCAGAGAATTTACGAAATTATCTAATTTTTTTAAACATAATAGACCTTAAACGATATTCAGTGAAAACAATTAATTAAAGCAAATCAAAAATAAGGGTAGAAGACAGCCAAAGGTGAGAAGGCCAGGTAGCAGGTGCTTGGTCAAGATAATTACTATATAAACAAAGGCGATAATGGTCATTTAGAGGTGTGGGAAACCCTAATTACTGTATGTACAAGTGCAGTAAGCATTTTACGTTTTAAAACAGATTGATTAATGCATAAATAAATAAGCTAGAAAATATTTTTGAAAATATACATCCGAGTAACCGAGTACCGATTTTAGTATTCGATACTCGGACGTTTGATCGAGTACCCGGTTAACCAGGTACTCGTTGACATCCCTAATTTTAAGTAACCACGGCAACACTGTTCATCCAAATCAAAAACCGATGCATAGAATTATGTGTCTTAGTGTATCTTCTTGTGTGCTAAGTAATATTAACTGGAAATAACTATAAATGGAATTACATGGCATTTTCAACTTTATCTTTGATATCTTTTTATAATACTTACAATCCATGTGTAAGAGATGGAAGAATCAACTAGAGATGAACTTAGTGTTGACTTTGACACTTCTTTTTCCTCTTTTATCTCTACTGGGCTGTTAAGAATACCTAATAAAAAAAATTACAGCAGTGAGCAAATACAGTATCTAGGCCAAGAGCCCTATTGCACAGTGGAAAACATGTACACCATGTGAATTGGTCTGTGTTACATCATCTACATATAAACTGCTGTGTGTGTGGATTTACAATTCACAAGTATATAGCCACACCATGCACAGTGACTTGGAAGGACACTGAGGTAAATAGGACTATGGTAAAGAAATTAATAGGCCAATTTTGAAAACGAAAAGAACATCTATATATTCTGAAGAGCTCAATAACGAAAGAAACCATACCGTTTACAAATCTATAACTATACCGTTTTAGCTCATCAGAGCTGAAGGCAAAGGTAAACTATAGTTAACAACGTTAATCTATATTTTACATTTGTAAACCATAGTTAACGCGATAATCTATGTTTCACAATCGGAAACTATACTTAACAACGAAAACAATTATTTGCGATCGCAAAACATAGATTATCTGATAAATACAATTTCCTGATTTGTAAACTATAGTTAAAAAAACTGTTAACTATAGTTTACGATCTGATAAATATAGTTTCACGATTTGTGAAACTATGATTAACAACTGTTAACTACAGTTTACAAACGTGAATCTATGTTTATCAACAACATCTATTGTTAACGCTTTTTACAGACCGATAAACTTAGATTAGCGTTCGTAAACTATAGTTAACAACCTTTAAATATAGTTTTACAGATGAAAACTATACTTAAGGAATCGTTAACTATACTTTACGGTTCGTAAACTATAGTTAACAGTAGATAAACCTAGTTTATCAAATGTGAAACTAGGTTTAGCTCATTTTTGTGAATTTGGCGTGCCATACAAAGGGTTAAGTGAGTTTTTCTATCGAGAGGAGTTTTTCCACTTAAGTATTAAGTGTTTTGCCCTTAAAATATTTTACAGAACATACTAGAAGATGCTGTATTTTTTTCATTTTCATGGTGTAGAACAAAGTATTGTAACGTGTAAACCTACTAGGTTCTACAAGGGACAAGGGTTCTTTATTAATATATGTTTTTCCTCTTATTCTATCTGAGTTATTATTGATTGGAACTATGTACAATTAATTTCAATGGTAGGCCGTGGTTCCTGAGCAAGGTAACATGCACTGTGTTCCTGGAACAGCCAGAGTTCCTATTGTTAAGTGAAGTACCTGCAGGTCCTTTCACCCTTACACAGAATTACTTCGCCCTGGTACCTCACCACAATTACTCGTTCTCTTTCCACTAATGCGCTTCTAACCTTTGCTTTATTATTTTTCGAGTAATGAATTAATTACCTAACACCTTCTTCTTCTATCTTTTTATCTGAACAACTGATTATGAGTCTGATTCCATCAGAACAATGCCTGGCAGCTGCCAGCGTCTCCTTTATATACGTATCTATCTACTCAAAGGGGTGATCAGCCTACTGGAGCGAGTCCACTTTTCAATATCCCCTCTGATTCGACTATAGTAGGCATGACCAAATAAGCTAACCATTACAGTATTTCTAATTAAAATTTTATACAATTATTATAAATACCTTAAAATTTCAAGAAATACAAACCAATTTTCTACACCTACTGCACATATTTATTGTTCTTTCTTAACAGAGTGCAGTTTCTCTATTACAGAAAAATGTGATTCACTGATAGAATGGCATCCAAACATTGTAAACTTTCTAGAGTTTTTCTGACCTTGTTTTTGAAGCATCTGGTCAATGGCTTGCATATCAAAATTAATTGTTTTGGCGGCATTGATAATGACTGTGTTATGGATAAGATACGTAGTAGTAATTATGTAAACATGACAAACAAATAAAAAAGTCCTGTCTCACCAACTGTCAAAGTTTTAATTTCTTTTGATTTAATTTTAATTCTAGGATCAGATAAATTGTGTACTTCTGTGTACTGTACAGCCATAGGGGTGGTTGTAATAAAAATATTTCCTTCAACTATAGCAAAAGATATTCTAGTCACAGTAGTAATCTTTGATTTAATAAAAACAATACATATAAAATAACACTGTATATCCTAAATATCGGATCTACCAAGTAGATACAAGGTCAAGGATGGAAATTTATATAAAGCACTAAAAATGACCAATGACACGAACAATAAAAATTGTCAAATTTTCGGGAAGCCCTGTCCCTTCCTCAGGACAAAGAAAAAAGTTAAAAAGTCATTAAAACAAAGGAAAAAGAAAAACAAAAACAACTAGCACTACTACTTAACTACTAAACACTATATATTTACATACTTAGTTACATGTTGAATTGGAAATTTTTATGACCACTATTAAAGAAAGAAATCTGGACCGCTATGAAATACGTCCGGATCTATCGGGTATAATCGGGTGAAGTGCGATTTACATAATTGAATGAATTAATTATACTATTTAATTACGACAATCAGTAAATCATACATTGTTTCATTCTCTCAAAATGGCATAAATATACTTGATAAAGAATAATCAAAGAAAAATAATATAGCAGGGATATTTTAACATATGAATTATGATCTATGATAAATATTGAAATGTTTTAGAACTAATTATTGGGGAAAAAATTAACAAAGGCGTAAGCAATACATAGTAATGTGGGTTGTTCGAGAGTTGGTAACGCAAATTAACTGAAAAGTTTACTCTAAATGGAGCGAATAATATTGTTTAGTATCATCAGGAATTGTGTCTAGTTTACGTTCATTCTGGTGAAGTCATTCAGTTTGTTAATACCATTAGGGCAGAATGACTTCAATCTGTGCATCCAGAACTTTTCTTTGTTTCTCTGAGCATCTTTTCATCTTGGGTTATGGTCAATCACCACTACTGTCATGTCCTCCCATTTGTGTCCCTCAAGGTTGAAATATTCCCCAATGGGTTCATTGAGTTTTTTGGTCCTTATGGTCAAACGGTGATTATTGACTCTCCTGCGGAGATCTCCTGTTTCACCAATATACTGTTTGGAGCAAACTTTGCAACTGATGAGATAAATGCAGTTGTCAGTATGACAGGAAAAATTCCTTAGTATTTTGAAGCTGCGGCCTATAACAGGTCTCTTAAAACTGTCTGTGTCAGTGCTGTGCTTACAAAGAAGACATCTTCTGTCATAGCAAGTCTTAAAGCCCCCGTAAGGTAATGAGTTGTCCAGTCTGGTTCTTATTACAATGTCCTTTAGGTTCCTTGGGCGTCTGTATGCAGCCAATGGGGGTTCCTTAAAGACCTCTGCCATTTGTTTGATTGAATGGAGAATTGGCAGGTTCTTTTAAACGATACCGCTAAGGTTCTTAAGGATGGGATGGTATGTGGTTACCAAAGGGACCCTGCCGCTATTGTCTTTCTCCTTGTAGCATAATAGGTTTTGCCTGTCATGTCCCGCCATCTCATCAATAGCTGTTTGTACAGTGTGGGCATTGTAGCCTCTTTTGCATAAGTGGGACTTAAGAAGACCACTTTGCTCCTGATATAAGGCAGGGGACAAACAGATGTGTCGAATTCTGGTGGCTAGACCCTTAGGCACTCCCTTAAAGTGTGTGGGGGATGACAGCTAGTGGGCATAAGATATAGGTGGGAGTCTGTTGGTTTGGTGTGAAGACTGAATTTGATTTCACCATCAATCAGGGTAGATGTAGTGTCTAGGAATACGTTTTTCAAAATAATACGTCTACTGTAAATTTGATCGACTGATGAAAGGTGTTGGCAAATGTAATGAATGCCTCAAGGCTCTCGCCACATTCCACCCACTTCATCTCTATATCGTCAATGAAACGCAACCAGCTATGGGGCCTAAATGGTGCTTGCAGTAAGAAGTTGCGTTCCAGTCTGCCCATGAAGACATTGGCATAAGACAGTGCCATTTTCGTACCCATAGCAGTGCCATTAACCTGCGGGTAATGTTCTCCATTAAACATGAAGTTGTTGAACTTGATAACATGTTCAAGGAGCTTGGCAAGGGACTCGGTAGAAGGAATTTGTATGGATCTACTATCCAAGACTTCTCTACAGGCTTCGATACCTTCATCGTGTGGAATATTGGTGAACAAAGATGTGACATCCACAGTCACGAGGAGGGTATGATCTGGGAGGCCAGTAGAGGGCGTCTTTTTAATGCAGACCGTGTTGTCCTTAAGATAGGATGGCAAATTCTCTATGTGTGGACTGAGATGTAAATCAATAAATTCAGAAATTTTCTCCGTCGGGTGTCCAATCGCGTTGACAATGGGCAACCTGGCATGCCTTTTTTGTGTATCTAGGAAGCAGATATAATTGTCCTGGTCAATAGGATTTAAGGTCTCATAGAGGTTGATACCAATCTCATTTTTCTCAAACATATTGTCAAGAGTGTTGGTACTGGTGCTGGAGAATTCTTTAGTAGGGTCAGAGTACAGTTTCTTATAGAAACATTCGTCTGAGAGTTGTCTTTGGGCCTCTGCCATGTAAGTCTCTTTATCCAGTACTACAACTGTGGAGCCTTTGTCTGCTTTCTTGATTACAATGTCATCCCAATTTTCTAATGATTGTAAGGCAGATCTCTCTTCCTTACTCAAATTGTCAGGATTCTTGTCTGGCATTGATAGGAGCTTCTCTAATGTCTGACTCAACGGCATCAATATACGACCCAAGTGTGCCACACTTGCCCGGTGCAGGTTCCCAGTCACTCTTGGGCCTATAGAGTTTGTGTTCCTCTAGATCATGTAAATCTGGCTTCGAAGAGTCGTATGAATTAACTTCGGAGTCTTTTCTAGAGAAGTGCTCCTTCAAACGAAGTCTCCGGAAGAATGCTCGGGTGTCCTTTCTGACTTGTTTTTCTGCAACCTCATGTGGGTTGGGGCAGAAATTCAGCCCCTTGGAAAAAAGTGAGGTCTCCGATTCGGAGAGAGGAGCACTAGATTTATTGAACACTGGGCAGACGTCATGAGTTTGTATGGGTTCATCCCTCCGGATTGTCTTAATGCGCTTGAAGCGTCTTGATTGGGGTTTACGTTTTGTCAACTCTGACCCCTGACCAGTTGTTCCTTGACTGTGGAGCACTGTCATAGAGAATTTTTTTTTTTTTTTTTACATTCTTGTTCACTTTATTTGTTAGGGCCATATTATAGGTGTCTATAATATTATGGGCTTCATCAAGAAAAGTTTTGGATGCACAGATTGAGATCATTCAATGGTTAATGGTATTAACAAACTGAATGACTTCACCAGAATGAACGTAAACTAGACCCAATACCTGATGATACTTAACAAGATAAGTGATTATTCTTTCAATTTAGTGTATAATCTACAGTTAATTCGCGTTAAAAACTCCTGAACAACCTGCATACCTATGTGTTGCTTACGGTTATGTAAATTTTTTTTCCAGATGAATAGTCCTAAAACATTACCAAATTTATAATAGATCGAAATCCATATGTTTAAATATCCCTTCTATATTATTTTTCTTTTATCATTCTTTATCAAGTATAGTTACGCCATTTTGAGAGAATGAAACAATGTACGATATACTAAATGTTGTAATTAATTATTGTAACAAATTCATTCAATTATGTAAATCACACTTCACCTGAGTATACCCGATAAACCGGACGTATTTCACAGCGGTCCGGACTTCTTTCTTCATTAGTGTTTATATAAATTTCCAACTCAACATGTAGCTTTATAAATATATGGTGTTTAGTAGTTTAGTGGTAGTGCTAGTTATGTTCCCCAAACGAAGTTGGGGAACATATTGTTTTTACTCTGTTTATTATTATGTTCCCCAAACGAAGTTGGGGAACATATTGTTTTTACTCTGTTTCTTATTATTAAGTCTTCCGTTCACAACGGAAGACTTATAGTGATTGTATTGTTTCTCTTTATTATTATTATTATCATTATTATTCCTCCCAAATTTTGTGAGCGCGATTACTCAGAGATGGCTGGATAGATTTTCACAATTTTTCTCATGTTAGTTGGTTGATATATGAAGTTTATATAAAATTCCGTTTTTTGAAAAATTCACTTCTGGTCCGAAGTTATGGCTGATTTTCGAATTTTAAAATGACCTTTTGTCTGGCATTTTTCTCGGAAACAGTTTGAGGTAAAGATATGAAATTTACAGGAGTATTAGATCATGATATTCTATTTGCTTTGAAGTTGTTTTCGTGTGTTTCCAGTACTTCCTGTCCGAACCGGAAGTGAATTTGTTTTTGGTCATTTTTTTATTTTTTTGTTTTTAGATATTTTTTAAAGATATTCTTATGTAAAACAGAGATTATTCTACGAATACTAAACATATAATTTGTTTTTAAATCAGATTCTGCATTTTGTATATTTTCGGTACAGTAATTTTCTCTATTTACGTAGTGTCTATGAGGTGGGCAAAGAAAGATAACTCTGACTTGTGAATGAGAATAGAACTTTTGAGATAAAGGCGGAAATAGTATTGATGACATTAGAGACATATACACTCTCCAGATCAACATATTTACACATTCAATATTTCATCTTTTGCATGCTACTTAATTCAGTATATGTAAAGTTTAAATTTGACTGTGTAGTGTTAGTCTGTATATTGAAAGTTATTTATTTACAAATCTATATGTAAAAAAAAAAATATCCGTTCTGTATCAACTAAGCACTTTGAAGAAAATAATATTGTACGCAGTATACATTACAGCGATGTATATACAAATTATTCTACAAAAATACTAAATATATTATTCATTCAATCGGATTCTTCATTTTGGAGATTTAAGATACCGTCAATAAATTCATTTTCTCTATTTACGTAGTGATAATAAGCAAAGATAGATAACTCTGATATGTAAGTGGGAAAAGTACTTTCGAGAAAAAGGCGGAGGTAGTATTCATGACGTTGCAGACGTCTAGACCTACACATTCCACATAAAAAAAAATATTTAGACTTTGAGTTTCCATATCCACTTCTACATGTAAGATTACGTTGGTTACCGCATTCAGTATATGTATAGTTTAAAGTTGACAGTGTAGTGTAAGTCTGTAATGGCAGTTATGATTTTACGCATGAATATATATATAAAAAGTATTCTTAATTCATTATCTGATTTGAATGCGAAATTATCCCGGAATCCGAGTTTTATTTTCGATTCTAAAATAGTACATGTACTAAAAAGGGAACTGAGCGATAGAAGAGTAATGCAATACCATTGTAAAGCCTTTAGAAATAGATATCTGCCACTTTAAAGAAAGAAATCTAATCTATAGATTATTTTTGGTTATAACATGTATATTTCATTGATAAAAAGTCGTTGTTAATTTATTATACATGATCTATGCTTCTATATACCCGAGAAGTTATAACCCGCACCTCAGATCTCCAGATTTCCACATTATTCCGCATTTTTTCCTCATTTTAATATGGAAAAAATGTGGAAAAAAATACGGAGAGAATTAACAATACGGAATAGCAGAAAATATACGGAAATAATCCGGAAAATAAACGGAAATAATACGGAGAATTAGACTTAGTCTATTTTTCATCTGGAAAAATATTGAACTCTTAACTTAGAATATTTTTCATCTGGAAAAAATACGGAGCTCTGGACTTAGAATTTTTTCATCAAGAACAAGATGTGTTTGTGAAACACAGTAGCACCCGGCGGCAACATTAAGTTCTAAAAAGCAATTTGAAGCAAATGGGTCTCAGTCAAAGTCACACAATCATTGTTCTTGGTGTCATTTGAAAGCACTTTATTAGTGTAGTATGCATACCAAATATTTAGTCTCTATCATCTATGGTTCAAAAGTTATGGCGAAAATTCGAAAAAAGCTATATTTAGCACATAGGTCACAGTCAAGGTCACAAGGTCATTGACCGTGGTGTCAGTTGAAGGTGCCTAATTAGTGGAGTATGCATACCATATATGAAGTCTCTATCTCTCACGGTTCAGAAGTTATGGCGAAAGTTCGAAAAAGCTATTTTTAGCATAAAGGTCACAGTCATGGTCACAAGGTCATTGACCTTGGTGTCAGTTGAAAGTGCCTAATTAGTGGAGTATGCATACCAAATATGAAGTCTCTATCTCTCATGGTTCAGAAGTTATGGCGAAAGTTCGAAAAAGTTATTTTTAGCATAAAGGTCACAATCAAGGCACAAGGTCATTGACCTTGGTGTCTGTTGAAAGCGTTTTTGTAGTGGAGTATCCATACCAAATATGAAGTCTCTAAGTCTCATGGTTCAAAAGTTATGGCGAAGGTTAAAGTTGACAACAGACAGACAAACAGGCAGACATACAGCTAAACAGACAGACAGGACAAAATCAATATGCGCCCCGAAAAAATTTGGGTGCATAAAAACTGTCTTGGGGTTAACAGCAGTTCTCTGTTTCTCCTGAATGTTATGTACAATTTGATCGGGATCGGAAGAAAGTTTCAAAAAGTCGGGCTCAGTGATCAATTAATTTAAACAACAGACCGCCAAAATTTAACCTTGGCCTCCATGTTGCAACGTCTGCTCTGTTTAAAGGAGGAAGTTTGTTGACCAGACAGCCTGAGATCGTATTGCTGTATCAACCAAAAGGTGCAGATACACGTATTTCATATGCGGTAGGTCAGTCATTTTTTTTTTAACATGTGTGTCACTGTGATGATGAAAATAAATACTCTAGGCCTAGGACTGAGCTACCAGGCTACGTACGTTTCAGCCAATATGCCCATGATTCAAATCTTTCAATCAGCTCATAGAATTTTATTATGGTTAACCACAATTAAAGGTGTTAATTTTGGGGAGCCATGGGCTGTAATCTCTAGCAATGATTTACCATACTTTTATTTTGGTAGTGTCTGAGCATGAGGAGGAGATTTCTGAAAGTGGTTATTCAACTTACTGCGATTTTAACAGGCTTAACTCTTTCAACACTGAGTAACTTAAGATCTCCAGAGCCTGGTACACTGTGTAACTTTGCTCATCAGTAGCCAAAATGGGTACCGTTAGAAAAATCATCATAAAATCTTTATTTCTTCATCAAATTTATTAAGTTATACATCATTGAAAAGGCAATTAAATTCTCTATGAGGATATGTAAATTTCATGAACATTTATGCACAAATAAAATTAAAAAAATAATGTGATTATAAAAAAAATCATTTGAAAATTTAAATTTTCATAAATTTTGATTAATTTGCTGCTATGAAGTTTTTAAAATATACAAATTCTTACCATCAATTGAAAGACAAATATTTCCTGAATAAAATGATATAAGACATGATATAGTTTGATCAACACAAGTCAAAAAAAAATTCAAATGAATGATGTCACCGTTTCAATAAAAATCAAGAGATTTTCATCACTAGTCACAAGTCCAAGAAATGTGCACACAGCTTTACTTTATTCAAGTTTTTACTGCAATAGTCTACTGCCAATAATAGACTTTGGTGTGGTAGTCTTTGAAACATGTGCTTTTTGAATTACAACACAGCGGAACATCGCATTTCTCACATTTCATGGTGGTTTTTGTTCGCTTCATCGGATTTTCGGCTACGGAACATCCAGGATGGCTGTTTTTGTACAACTGATGTTTTTTGTTGCACAAA
>PRKT01002118.1:30292-33738 GCA_003671525.1 Saccostrea glomerata | reverse complement strand
GGTGGGTGACCTTTACTGGTAATTTCTTGACAATTTAGAAAAAAAATACATGGGTGTTTAAAGGAATATAGAAAATAACTCAAAGTATATGTTGTGTAAAGAGTCCAGAGAGTTTGGAAGGCATGTGAAGTAGCTTGGTCTTTTGGGTCATCTTTGTCAAGATATGTTAGGTTAAAAGCCATACAGATTCGAATTTTTTAAACACAAATAGTGGATTTATTCGTTATTTTTAGTGTAAATTCTTGCTTCTGTTTCTGGAATTTGGAAGATTGACTGAATTGACCAATCAGAAATTAAAATCTATCTTTGGTTGTGCTTAGATGTTAAAAAAAAACTCCCTTGTCATTGTTTAGAACAATCAGATGATGACTCGGGCTTTTCCGTCAGCAAAAAAATCCAGAATTTGAAATATTATAAATATGAAGTTATCTTTAAAGTGTAAGCTACACAATAAATAAACAGTTATTTCATGATACAACATGATACAAAGAAATTGTTATCGTACGGTCTATCGTAGTTTTCACAGTTTTCCCTAGTCTCGTTCAACCAGACCCTCGGCTGTCTCCGTAAATCTCCGACCTCCTAGAGGATGCTTGTCGGAGTTTACGGAGACTGCCGAGCGTCTGGTTGAGTGAGACTTAGTTTTCCCAGAATGCACGGCCATGGCGGCCGAGCATGCGTATTCAAGGAATTCGGACTAACGTAGTTGCTAGCGCTCGAGAGCGCTAGCAATAAAGGTTCCTCATTCTCACGAGACAAAAGTAAAGCTGAGAGAATGCCATCCTTACCTTGGATGATGTTGTTCTTAAGTTTGGTGGACACATTTGCCAACGACACAAGATATTGTTGGATTGTGTCAATAGCTTGACGCAGTGACTCTAATTTTGTTTCGCTTGTTGATTTTCGCCAAGCCCCGTTCTCGTTGACTCTCTCGGAGGATGCCAGAAGTACAATAAATCCATTGTCATTTTTGACCATCATTTCGATTGTTCTTTTGTCTGAAATTGACCTGCCAAGCTCTTGGCGATTGTTTTATACGTTATCCTTACAAAATCTGCAATAACTGCGGCTGGGACTAAATCCGGTTAAGTCAGATCTCTACAATCATGATGTGACCATTCTGAGTGCCATTGTAGGTAGGACCAGTGAATATCTAGGAATACAGTGTTGCCATTAAAGTCAGACAGGAACTTGCGCTACATATCTAAGTCTTCTCGAAGTGCCCTGATATAGTGATATAATGGTGTTGCTTGTATCCCTGTGATAAGCTGTCATAAAATCGTCTACAAAAGGCTCTCAGGTATTGCCCTGGAATAAATGCCAAAGATCCGACTAATGATTTTATTTCTTGAAGAGTACTTTTGCGACGCGAGGCAACATTTTGTACTTTAGCTTTAAGGGCATCAACTTTATTCTTAAGGACAAATATTGTTTGGGTGATTGTATTAATCCCTAAACCTAGAAATGTTAGACATGTTGTAGGACCTTCGGTTTTTTCCTCTCATAAATGAACAGAGTGTTTCGAGTTTGTTCAAATCATGACTCCCTGGGGAAGGGCGGGGCAAGAATGGATGATCAAAGTTCTACATAGGAATATATATAGGGAAATTCTTTAAAAAATCTTCTATTCCAGAACCATTGGGCCAGGAAAGATGAAACTCATGCGGAAGCATCCCCAGCTAGATTCAAGTTTGTTCAAATCATCGTATCTCGGCCGCGACTGACCTAAGTCGATAATAAATGGGTAACAACTGTTCCTCCGCCATGCGCTCGGCACTTTGAAATGAAAGATGATGGTCCTTCTTACGAGACCTTAAAAACCGAGGCCCCGTGTCAGCGGTAGGCATTGGCACGATTAAGATCCTTCACTGCTCAATGGCCCTGTGTGCCGAGTAAAGGTCAAAATTGAAGCCCTTCACCGGCATATGGTGACGTCTCCTTACGACTGAAAAATTCTCGAGAGAGACGTTAAACATTATACAACCAATCAAATCAGGACCCCGGGGGTTAGGATGTGGCCAAAATGAGGGAAGTTTTGCATACATAGTAAACATAAAACATAAAGGATAAAAATCTTCTCCAGCACAGAAAAGTTTTGTTTAGTTAAATTGCCATGTAAATATCTGCAAGTAAGGAAGATTTAAATTTATTCAAATAATATCCCGGGGTGGGGTAGCCAGGGGTTGCAATGGGAGATCGAGTAAAATGTTGGAAAAATCTTTAAAAAATATTCTTTTCAAGTTTTGCAAAATTATACAAGTATGCTTTAATGATATAGTGGCATTTTCAAGTAATAGAAAATTCAAACCCCCCTCCCCCAACTAGTAAGCTTTTCAATACGAAGCTCGTTTGCGTTTTTACACTAGCTCATGTGCACAGGGGAGCGATATGGCCCACGGACCTCTTTTTTGGACTTTTGAGCTTGAATGATGTACGCGATTTTCATATATTTCATTCACTTATTGAGGATGACTTGAATTGACATGTGTTTTATACTCTTTGAGCAAGATGAAATTTCACCATGTTCCAAACAGCTTTTTCTTCTACAAGGTCACAAAGTCGTGAAAGTTTAATTTTATTAGGTCACCCGAGTCACTCAGGTGACCTATTGCCATCCGTGTTTGTCCGTCGGCGTCCGTCATGTGTTAACATTTGAACATTTTTAGCTTCTTCTCTAAAACCGCTAAACCAACTTCAACCAAAATTTGTATACAGCATCTGTGGGTGAAGGGGAAGAAAAATTGTGAATTTCATGGTCCCTGCCCCCCTGGGGCCTGAGGGGTGGGGCCAAAACCACTAAAATTAATGCAATCTTTAAAAATCTTCTTCTTTACTCCTTGACATCAAGCAGTCAAACTGTTTGCATGATTGTAATCAGCAATGAGTCCTCTACCAAAATCGTGAAATTCAAGGTCCTGGGGTCAGGATTTCTAGTGCTAGGGCGGGGCTAAATAAGTAGGTAGTGAAAATGCATTATTTCTTCGAAAATCTTCTTCTCTGCTCCTGGGTATTAAATAAACCAACTAAGTATATAGTTATGATGAGCAAGAGTGCCTCTACCAAAATTGTGAATATCATGGCCCCAGGGTTAGGGGTTCTGGTGTTAGGGTGGGGCTCTATTGATTATATAGTGAAAATACATGAATTCTTTGAAAATCTTCTCTGCTCCTGGGTATTAAATAAACTAACTAAGTACATAGATGTGATGAGCAAGAGTACCTCTACCAAAATTGTGAATTTTATGGCCCCAGGGTCAGGGGTTCTTGTTTTAGGGTGGGGCTCTAATGATTATATAGTGAAATGCATGAATTCTTTGAACATCTTATCCTTTGCTCCTGGTTAATATGCTAATGATCTAATTACATATTTAAGGTCGTGATCGGGAGGCCCGGGTTCGATTCTCGATCGCGGCGCCGCGTCATACCTAAGACGTAAACAAAGGTAGT